>PTEX01000203.1:160581-173816 GCA_003342815.1 Eudromia elegans
ATTTTATTTTATTTTATTTTATTTTATTTTATTTTATTTTATTTTATTTTATTTTATTTTATTTTATTTTATTTTATTTTATTTTATTTTCCTTTTCTTTTCCCCCCAACAACACAGTCAGAAATCCCCCTCCTCTACCCATTTATCACCGCGGTCCCGCTTGCAGTCTCGCCCTCCTGGGAATCGTTTTGGGATGGGGAAGATGGATTATCCCTCAAGCCGTGACATTTCGCTCAAATGCCGTCACCTCCTAGCGCGCCGCGACGCTGTCGCGCCCCATGTCACCGTGGCACGTATTGACGGGGGAATTTTTTTTTTTTTTCCAGGGAAAATTAAGCACAACAAGGTCTGCAAAACACCTCACTGCACTTAGCCGGATATCCCTCCCAAAACGGGACATTCCTATGGGATATTACCAGGAAACAGGTGATGTTCCACGGACGATGTTGCATAAGGGGACACGACGATAGCGGGGTCGTGTCCGCTCTGCTACGGGAGGGCTCTGGCTCTCCTGGCGCTGCAGCACACGGGAAGCACATGGCATGGAGGGAGCCGTTACACCCGGAATATTTACCTTGAGCCCTAAATACACATCCTGCGGCTTCTCCGAGTCGCCACTCCGAGGAAGTCATCTTGACGATCACCTGGTTTTCCCAAAGGGATCAAACGAAGACACTCTACTGGAGACACTGTGTTTTCCAAGCTGCTGAGCCTTTCCACAGGTTCCCATTGATTATTTTGACCCCATTTTGTATGATTTAACCATTCCCACTCTAGCCGAGGAACTGCTTCCCACAAGGCTAAACTCCACAGAAGACACCAGCGCTCCGTGGTTAGGAGGTTCATCCCCAGCCTGCACAAGTGCCCCAAGAGGCTTTTGTGAAATACTCAAAGCATCCAGCGCCCGCTTCCTATGGAGCATCCCCATCCTCCAGGCTTGGGTACCACGTCCGTCAGCACCGTGACACGTGCGGTCCTACGTGGGAAGAGCGTTTTCCACTCGAAAAGGGATTCCCAAGGGGTCTCCTCCACTGATGTGCGGCTGGGATGCGAACAAGCCAGTGTCTCCATCCTGCTCCCATCGAAGATCCAGAGGCTTTTGGGAAACTCCATCCCGGACCTACATCCTCCCAAGGTGCCTGGATTGGAGCTCGTAGACTCTGTTTCCATGCCAACAACCACAAAAGGCAAAAAAAAGGTTATTGTAGATATAGGGGAGTGAGTTTTCCAAATTCACCCCTTGCTCCTGGTTGGCTCCTCAGAGTTTCTTGGCACATCAGAACGATGCTGGGAAGAGTAAAACTGCATTGGAATAACTGATCGTTATTCCGGAAAAAAATGCTGGGATGCAGCTCCCGCTGGGGCAAAAAGCAGCAGAGCCCTTGTGGGCAACTGCTCACCCAGAAACGGACGGGAATTACGGCGTGTTGGGGAGCAGGGACGGGGGCAGAGGAGGTCCAAGACGGTGCAAGAAAACAATCCCAAATCCATGAGGAACAAAAACCAGAGGAAAAGGCCGTTCCTGCTGGAGGGGCTGCCCGCGGCGGAGGCCCCCGCGCTGCTCCCGCTGCCCCTTCCCCATCCATCATGGGAATTCTCCATGACCTTCGGGAGCGGCGGCTGCCCCAGCCTGGCCCGTGGTTGGGATGAGGGCAGCGGGATGGATTTGTCTCCCAGAGCTGGGATTAGCGGAGCGCTGCAGCCCTCCGGTGCGAAACGGGGCCTGATTATGGACCCAGCCCTAATAAATAATAGCAAAATTTACCCCCTGTTTCTGTGTGTTGTCCAAGTGAATCTGGTCTTTGCAACGTTATAATCCGGGGGGCAAACGTCCCCAGAGCCTCCTAACCACAGACAATTCCTTAAAGCACCGTCGAGCTCAGGGCACGGTTCGCACGCCAAGGCCGGGTGATTAAATACGTGCAAATAAACGACTCCTTTCAGATGTTTTCCTCCTGCCTTATCTCACCTGGAGCACAGATTTTCCAGCATTATAGGCGTGGTTGATATTAAGCAAACGAGCCGTCCCCCCGCCCCGGCTCCGTTCGTATCGCGGCCCCAGCGAATACCTGTGGTTTACCCCCAGCTCCACCCACACGAGCTGCTTTCCAAGGCTGCAACGCTCGGGCGAGTTAATGCCCGGGCCGGGTTGCCTCCTTGCCACCCGCTTTGCAATGAATGGGGCTGATGAATTACCCCGGCTGCAATGAGTAATCACTGACGGCAATGAACACGGCGGCGCCGTTTGCGTGCCGAAGAGCTCAGGGGATTATAGGTTAGAAATGAACTTGGGAGTGATTATTGTGATTATTCCGTAACGCCTATTAAAGCGAAACAATGAGTCCGAGCACTTTGGCAGTTTTAAGACAAAGGAAATCCGTGACGTTCACATTTAAAGTCTGGTTTTTTGGATCCCAGTTTTCTACTTTTCTTCCCCAGAAATCCTTCAGGGTGTCACAGGAGCCCTTCACCTCCCTGACAGGGCAAATTGCAGCACCCCCAGGTCCCAGCCCTGCACATACTGACAGATACGCTTGATTTTATCCTCATGTTACTATTTAACCGAGGTCGGTGGTCGTGGGGCTCGGCACTGACGGGTTTGATCGCCTGGTTGCCAGTTCTCCGTGCACACAAGCCATAAACCAGGAGAGCTGCAGTTCAGCACAGTGAACCGAGCGCTTATTCCAGAGCTTAAAACTGCACGTGCATCCTTGGAAAACCCAGGCGCTGGTTTTCCCTATGCTTTCCTTTTCAGCGGGTCTCTACCCTTCTCCCAGCCTGCTCTCTTCCCGAGTTACTCTCCCAGGTCAAACTCCGCCGGTTCCCAAACAAGGGACGGAGCCAGCGGCCAAGCTGCAAATATTTCCCTTGTCCGGCTGCATCCTGGGCGGGAATGGGCTCCAAGGGGCAGGGAGGCTGTGGGAGACCCCAGGGTTTTAATTCTCGCTGCCTTCACGCGGGCAGCGAACGGAGGCGACGCGGCCGCTCCGCTGCTCCGGCGGGCGACCCGGTGCTCTCTGCTGCATCCCGGGGGGCTCTGCAGTTGCACAGGGGGGGTCCCTGCTCTCCCCGCCAGCACAGGACGGGCAGCAACAACCCGGTTCTTCTCATCCCTCTTCCCTCCGTGCGCCTGCACAGGGTTAAGCAGATTCTAACCCACTATTTCAATGTACGGGCAGGGCCTTGCAGCGCGGGTCCCTCCTAGGGACAACACCAACATTCCCATTCCCTACGGTGGAGAGCGATGAAGGAAGAGCATCACGGGAAAGAGACGAGCACGCACCTTCCTCACCAGTAATGCCATTTCACGTTATTAAATCTACTACCCCTAAATAAGGTCAGTGCATTTTCCAGTCTATTCCTCCTCTCTCTTCCCTCTATGTGGGCACCAGGGCCCTTTGTTTTATTCCCAGCAAGGCAAATTCAAGCAGGAGGCAAATTCCCAGCTTCTCCTTCTACGGGTTGCAAGCTTTGGAGCAGGAACTGATCCGGATTCAGGAAGGAATCTCCTGTATACAGCAGCAACCATCAGCTACGTGCAGAATCCTACAAGAGAGACCGAGTCGGGGTAACTATTCAAAGCAGCAAACAGGGTTTGTGGAACTAAATCTCTCCAGGAAAAGTCTCCAGGCTTTTTCCCTTGATGAGGTTGCCTAACACCTTGGGACCTCTGTGCAAAAGGAAATAAGAGACATGGAGACATTTCCAATTTAATGGGATCTCCTGCTCGCCTTCGTCTCTGGAGCTCAGCATGTGTTTTGTTTGGGGTTTTCCAGGCCCTTATGGAGAGTGCTGATGCCTACATAAATGGGAATTCCCCCTCGAGTCGCTTGGCTTTTGGGTGTAAATAATCGCTCGCTGCTTTTGGGTAATTGCCCTTTTCTTGGGATTCTGCTGTGTGAGACGGACTTGGGTCCAAGGGGAAGCTTTGCATCATGCTCTGAATAAGCCACTCGATGGGAGCGTTATTCCACTTCGGATCAACCAGATCACAGCCAGGAGCTACCCCCAGAGCCTCCCGATGGGGTGAACCTGAGAAACGCTGCTCTCCTCTTTAGCATCTGTCCCTCGGGCAGCCCAAGTCCAGCTCATGAAGGGATTAAGGGACGGTCCACACGTCTCATCTGATGTCCCGGGGAGAGTCAACACCCGGACACACGTTATCCATCTTTAGCCTCTGAAAACTCTTGTGGTTGGGACCTGTCCAATGAACTGGGATACACAGTTCTCAGGACCCGGAATCAGATTCCCTATTCAGATTCCCTCTCTACCCTTCCATAACGGCCCCATAAGAGACCTCCCCTTCCAGCTACGTTCTTTTGCACCGCAGGGCTTTCTCGCCGTTTCCTACCCTGATGTTGCCAGGACTGTTTTTCACTGAGTTGCTGCATTATTCTCAAAGGAAAAGCAGCAGATTCAGTGTCTTTTTACCATTGCAAGAGGCACCAAAGGGATGCCCTGGGAGGGCAGGTGCCCTGCAGCAGCATCTCCACGGGAGGTCCATGCACTTGGGCCATGGTGAGAGGACTGAGGAGGGCTTTGCTAGGGGCCATATCGAAAAGAGCCGACCTGCTCCAAGGCTCTGCAGGGGTGGCCAGATGTGACCTGCTTTTTCCATGCCCACGGGGCAGGAGGATATATCCTGTGATGCCTTAGAAGTGCTTAAAAAGGGGGGAATATTACGATATGGGGCATCTTGCTCAATCTGGGTGGAAAGCAAGCGTGAAAATGATGACTTTGGAGCTCCCGGGACACGATGGCAGCCAAGAGGCTTTGACTCAGAGGCAGCAGCACACGGGGAGGCACAAGGGATGCGCTTGATGCTGCAAATAGCAGCTGCTGGGTGGTAAAATAGGTACCATTACCAGGTCCATCAAAACAGGCACTGCTACCAGGTCCATCAAGCTCCACGCCAACCTCGGCTCCTTCTGAACACACCATCCTCCCCGATGGAAAGAAGACAAGCCGAACATTCCCTTATCCAGCAGGAAAAAGGGACGCGTGGATCCGGGCGCCTGCACCCGAGGTTGGATGCCAAGCTCACGAAGGCCACGGGAAGGCCACACGACGCGTGCGCAAGAGCAGGGAGGCAACAGGCGGAGAGGAAGGGGCCCGGGGAGCAAATAAATAAGGGCAACGCACAATTTATGAAGACAAGGCAGCAGTAAGTGCTGTTCACCCAGAGAGCGGATGGGTATGCATGTCACCACACAGCCCAGCCCCAAAAATAACGATGCTGATAATTTAGGGCTCGCGCTGTGTCTCACTCAAGCCACAGGCCCATCCAACAGCAACTCCAACCCCGTCGCCTTCTTCGCCTTCTCGATTCGCCGGCGTCCTCCTGAACCCAACGCGCCCGATGCCGCTTCGATTAGGCCCCCGGTTTTATGCAGCAGCCGTTGCTGCCTCTTCTCTCCTCGCCCGGTCTCGGCGGGCCCCTCCGTCGCTCTGCGCTGCCTGGCAGGGCTCGCAGGGACCGGCCCGGCTCGGGCAACGGGGCGTCCCCACCGGCATCCCCGCGTCCTTCACCGCCCTCGTCCGCCAGCCTTTAATCCCGCCCGTTTTACGCTCCAGAACCCGGCTGCCCAGGCCTGACTTTGCAGCTTTATAGCCCTGACTTACTTCCCTCCTGTAACATTTTACCGCCTCGTTACAGGCCCCCGGGGGCCTCATTTACACAAGCGCTGTTCTCGCCAGGGTGAAGACTGATTCACTGGGTTACGGTTTGCTCCTGCATCCTACGCCCCGCTCCCGGTCTCCCCTTTCCCGCACAGAGGCAGAGGATTCTCTAACGGGCAGGCGGTTTATTTTCTTCTCGTAATTACGGCCATTCATCTCCTTCTGGGTGTTTCGAAGCCTTCTGGGTTAAATTCGCCCCCCTTCTGTAGGACACGGTTCTGCCGTTCTCTCTTGGATGCCTCCGTGCCCTCTAGGGCTCCTCCAATGGTCCGCGAGACCTTGAGAAGGAGGCGTCGTTTGGGACCCGTTTCCCTAGCCCAGGTTGCTCTTATAGGGGAATTGCAGGTCCCAGAGCCAGGAAGGTTTTGGGACCCAAATTTATCCCCTGTTCATGCCTCAAGTCCAGGCAATATCCTCTCCTTAGGACATGCTAGTGTGTGTTTGCCTTTTATTTTTCTAATTTATATATTGCTTTTTTTATTAGAGAAGAAAATACTTGCCCTGCCGTCATGCTAAGCTTCCTCAGCAGGGCTTTATATGGTGCCCATATGCCCAGCAGATCCCTACCTTTACCCTGCACACCCCTGCACGGATGTATAGATAAGTACCTATGGACACACGTGTGCACACGGCTCAGGCAGAAAACAGGCAAACCTCAGGGCTGAAACTATGGAAAATGGCACCCAGGACCCATAGGACCTGCCCAGCCCGGCCCAAGCTGGATAAATTCCCTAAGGAAAGGAAGCAGAAACCACCTAGGGCTGCGTTGGAGCCGCCGCCGTGCCCGCACCAGGACCATCTTTTGCAATGTGCTTCAGTGAACCATTTAGCCCCGATTTCAACCCAAACAGTGCTCTAACCATGGCAATCACACGAGGAACGCCGACAGGTTTGTGCATAACCCAGCCCTGCGCCGCCCTCTCCTCGCCGTGCGGCTCGGAGCCCATTGCCAGCCTTCCTTTACTCCCATTCCCATCCCACCCTAGGAGACACACAGGCGTTATTCCCGTTTGATTAACAGACAAATCGACGCGCGGAGAAATTAAGCGAGCTGCCCGAGGGGAACGGTTTAGGAAAAGCATCACGGGCCCCATTCCTCTCTGCTGTTTTCCTGTGTTTCTGAATGGCACTCAGCCTCCAGGGCCTGGGCACACTCTTGCAAGCGATTTTCCAAAGCGGGATTAGGCATAAATAATAATTCTCCACGGCGGCATGTTTTTTCCTTAAATTAACTTATTTGGCAGCAAAGGCCACAAGCAGGCTATTCAAATCCCTCCTGTAAGACCCTTGCTCCACGCACCTCTCTCTGCTTTTAATGCATCATTAAACGAAAATCTCCCTTTTTAATAACCAGGGATGCACCCAGACTGTCACCCTGCACCTACTGTACTGCGGTGGCGTGACCCTCGAGAGGCTCCTCTTGAGCCCTTAGCTCCAGTTTCTGTCCCTCGGGCTCCTTCCTCTTCCTCACCCGCCTGCCCCGCATCCCTGTTTCCTCCCTGGGGATGCTCCACTCGCTGCAGGTTTTCCATAGGGTTCCCCCATACGGAGGTGGGAGGGAGGGAGGGAAAATCCCGGTGCTTCTGCTCTCACCTCCCTGACACTCAGGGGAAAGGAGCCCACGTTACAGCATTCCCGTTTTCCAAGAGAGGCTCCAAGTCTGAAGCAAGGAAAGAACCATCCCTGGCTCCTGTTCATGATCCCGACCGGCGTTAACAACGTCCAGAAGCTCCTCTTTGCAAGCGGCTGGGAATACAGGCTGGAGTTTTCCTCTCTTGGTGCTCAGTTCACCCAGGAGAATAAAAGGAAAACTTAAATAAAAAAGGTCCGGAGCATTGGCTGAATGGGAAGACGGGCAAAGGCCCTTTCCCAATATAATCCCACTTCCAATAAGGTGACATGGTGAAGTGCGTGCTAAGGTGCTCCCTCCCCTGCAGTGCATTAGAGGAGAGGATGACAGGGGTGGAAAATCCACAGGGATGCAAAACTGCGTGGACTTCACTAGCAAACGGAGAAGGGGAATTACGAGCAGGGAGTAAGTGCCGAGCCCCGGGTCACTGCAGCTGGAAAAGTTCTTCCGTTCACCGCTGGACAAGTGACATCCCAAATAATCCGCTCGGATAATGAGGAGGGGGAAAGGAAGAAGGAAAAGCAGCCTCGAGGGTGCGTGCCTAAGCCTCGTTTTGCACATAAGGGAATGCCGAAGGGACAGAGATTCGATCCCCTCTATCTCCTCTCCCTGTGCAGCCTCACCAAGAAAATGAATTAAAAACAGTAGGTTCTCCCTTGAATTCTGTTCAATGTTATAAGGCGATCTGGACCTGAAAAAGCAGGTGGGATCTCGGAAAAGCAGCTATTCCCAGAGCAAATCCTTGGGAGAGAAGACTCCGAACATCCCGAACCATGAACCGCTCTGCTCTGGGATTTGCAGCCGCGCTTGTGGCTTTGGTGATGTGCACAACACGAAGGAGCTGCAATCCCTTGGGCTTCAAACAAACCTTACGGGTGCTGCAGGGTCTATATAAATAACTGATGCAAAGAAGGTGGTAGGGACCACCCCCCAGGACAGGGGACAAGAAGAGGACAGGACAGCGGAGACGGGAACTGTTTCTCCCCAGAAAGCCCCGTTTCCCCCTTCCCTTTCTGTCCCCATCAGGGGAAGATCATAGGGAAGGACTCGTCCACGAGCCCCTCCGCTCACTGCAAAGGCTCCTATGGATGACAGCAGGCATGGGGTACCGCGGGCTGGGGGTCAGCAGTCATGCCCCAATCCGAAGCTCCTGCGGATGTTTTCCATTCTCCACCAAAAAGTGGCCGTTTTTCCCAAAGGGCCTGACAAAAACCTGCATTGAGACGACGCAGACTCCAAGAAACTAAAAGCTTTTCTTTTTTTTCCCTTTTTTCCCCCTTTTCCTGAATGCTCGGGTTCCCAAAGCACTCGATTCCAAGCCAGAAACCCACGGTCATTATTGGCTCTCCGAGGCGGCTTCGCCG
This sequence comes from Eudromia elegans, assembly GCA_003342815.1. NCBI lineage: Eukaryota > Metazoa > Chordata > Aves > Tinamiformes > Tinamidae > Eudromia > Eudromia elegans. The sequence continues at coordinate 169,255 of PTEX01000203.1, forward strand.
GGGGCTCCCTCTCCGCCCGCCTCCCCTCCGCATCCTTTGTGCCCGCTGCACGCCTCAGTAATTCCCAAGCCGGAGCCGGGCCTGGGAAACCCTTGGGAACAATGGGAGGAGGAAAGCTCCATTCACGGCCGGGCTCGGGGCTCCCGCCTTGCCCGCATCCCGACGCCTCCGCAGGCCCCTTCCCGCCTCCCGGGCTCTCCGGCGGGCACGGCGTCCACGCCGGCAGGTTCCCCTCATGCCATCGCAGGCCGGTAAAAGCCTCTTCCTCTCTAACACGTTCTGTCCTTCCAGGCTCCATTAGCTACTGGCAACAGCAGCCAAGGAACTTCCCCTCCCAGAAAGCTGGAAAATCTCGGCTCTGTCGGGAATCCGGGAAGCTGGAACCATGCGCAGGGCCCCTCTAAAAGGCACCGTGTCCTTGAAGGCTGGGAAAAGGGGATTCCGGGTACCCATTATTGAGATATTGGGATATATATCTCATATATATCTCATCTGAAATAAGGTTTTGTTATATAAAGCCTTATATAGGATATAATGGCCAGTAAGGGGGAAATAGAGCGTGCCCAGGATGTGCCACCTTGGGGAGAGCCGTGATGCCGGGCATGGCATGGAGCTGCAATGGGGCTCTCTTTGCTTTAATAACAGAAGATATAGGGCTGTGCATGATAAAGCAAATGTAGGTAAGTAAATAAACGCGATTTGTCTCGTCTCTGCAGGAAAAGGCTGGGATTTCTGCTGGGGAAAACTTGCTGCCTCCCAGCCTGCGTTCCCTTCGGGGACACCACAGCTCGCCCGTCCCGCTGGAAAGGACGAGGAGGAGGGAAACCCTAAAGCAAACACGTTCGTATCAGCAATGCTGCTCCTGTGTCTTCCCAAGAAACAGAAGGGACTAGAAGGGAAACAGTGGTAAATATTTCATGCGAATCCTGCAGAAGCCGACGCTGCTGCTTGCACCGTGCGGCTGCCAGCAGAGCCCGTGGTGCTCGGGAGCTGCCCCTGTTGGAGGTTCTGGGGTGGCCGGTGATGCTGCATCCCTAGGGACACGGTCCTGTTGCTCAGGAGGAAGAGCCGCTGCAGCCAGCCCGGAATCTCCGGAAGAACCTGTCGCAAGGATGGGCCTGGCAGGACCTCCCCGGGGCCCTGGGGCACGTGAGAAGGGAAGGCTGCGGGAAGGATGATCCACGGGAAGGATGATCCACAGGAAGGATGATCCACGGGAAGGATGATCCGCAGGAACGAGGCCCTGGATGGGACTGTGGAAAGAGCAAATTTGGTGCAGGTGCCTCTACGCTCTGCAAGGCGCCTTGCCACGCTTCCAAACGCCACGAAAGAAATTTGTTAGTAAAATAATTATGAACAATCACGATAAATACAAGCCAAGTGGTCTACCTCTGCATGGCAAACCCCATACGTTAGTGCCAATTTGGAGGGCAAATGTTATTCCAGCGCCCACCTTCTCCACTTGTGTTTATGGAGAAACAAGAACCGTCTCCATCGGTCCCCCTGCCTCACTCCGTGCCCTGTTTCGAGCACGGGACTCGTCTCCTTCTATCAACGAGGCCTAATGAGAGCAACAGGAGCCGCTCCCTGCTCAGCCTCCCCAAGCACGGTCGTCTCATCAAGGTCCCTATAGGGCAGGTAGATGTCCCCGCTCTATACAAGCCATGGGAACGGGAAGAAAAGTCAGGAATAAGGTCAAGAAACCCTAATTCTAAACCCCTGCCTTGCTCCAGCTTGCAGGTGACGCTCGTTTTAGCCTTGGCAATGCACCGTGTGCTTTGCAAACAAAAGATATAGCTCTGTTTTGCTGCACGAGGTGAGAATAAGTTGTTAGTTATAACATCAAGCCCCAAAATCGCAATCTCCGGGTCAGCCAAGCTGGTTATTTGGAGGAATTAATTCCCAGGGAGAGCCCCATAATCTTAGCTTAGCAACGCTCAAGCCCCAAAGGGAGCAGCCTCCCTTAGGCTGCAGAGAGCCGGGAATCCCTCACATTGGATCTTATCCAGAATTGCCCGACGGCAACGGGAGCCTTTTCCATTAACCCTGCACCGTTCCGCATGACGCCCCGGCAAGGGCCACCAGCAAAACACCGGTGGTGCCTCCTCCAAACGGAGCCGCCGGAGCAAGAGAAGGGCCCTGCGGCCTCCCCCGGTGCAGGAAGCCGCGTGCACGTGGTTGTTATTTGTGCTGCTGAGCAAACTCGAGCGCCTGCAGCACGGGCTGAAGCAGAAGGGCTGCTCCTCATTACGAGCAGCCAGCTTATTTATGGCTAATTCCCCCCTCTATTGTCTGTTTGGGTCCTTATAAGAACCGGCGTTGGGGGCTCTGTGGTTGCGGTCTGCCCCGCGGCAGCCGGCTCGCTCGCATCCCTCGGGAGCGCATCCCAGCTGGATGGTCCTTGGAGCCTTCCCGGGGAGAAGCAGCCCCGTCGTGGGGTGGGATGGACTCTGCTCTTGGTGCCCGGTGAATACGGGTGGTACCCGGGTGGATATGGATGGTTTCCTATCCTGGCACTGCTCCGGTGGCAGAGGGCATGCGTGAGCAGCAGATCTGTCCATCCGGGAATGCGCATGGAGAGGCAGGGAATGCTGCTCCGGCGCGGAGCTTCCTAGGGACCCGCCACCCCCGAGGAAGGGCAAATACCTGGAAAACAACCCCCAGGTGCCAACGGCCAGGCGGATTTCCACCGTTCACTGGGTAATTCTGAGGCATCCTTAGGTGCGGTGGCCGCTGAGCAATTCGGGTCCCCAAGCGCACCGTGCTGGAGAGGCTTCACAGGCAGCGATGGGCTGCTTATGGCCTTCCTCCAATGCAAAATAAAATAAAAACAAACCAAAAAGCCCTTTCAAGCCCCAGCAAGAACAACAGACTCCCCCCAGCAAACCACGGCCCAGAATCACAGCACTTTGTGGTGAAGACCTATGTGAAATGGGTTTTCCCTGAGGAGGAGGAGCGGGGCCCTATCCCACATCCCACCTTTCCCAGCAGATCCCTTGCTCCAGGACCCTCTTTTCTGCTTGGAGCCCAGCAGCCTCCAAACACGCTTGGTAGCCCCGTTACCTCCTGCTAGGAAAGATACAGGAATAAAGGAGTGCACTTAATAAAAAAAGAGGTTTATGACATTCGTGTGAGCTACCCCAGGCCATGTGTTTGCTGAATAACTGAAAAACATTCTCTAAAAGAGCTAAACAACCCCAAATCCCAGCGTTTCTCCCGCTTGCATCAGCCCTCCATCAAAAGCAGGCGGACGGAAAGCCGAGGAAACCCAAAGGAAATCTTTGGCTGGATCGACCCCTGAGCTTGACCGAGGCCTCAAACACCGACGAGTCGTGGGGACTCGTGTCGTTTAGAGCTGAAATACCTGTGACTTTCCTGCGGCTCTATAATGTAATGCCCTGATGAGGGGATGGATGATGGAGGTTGGTCTCCGGTAACCAGAGTGAATGATGCAGGTGCTACCTGGGCCCTGAGTTTCTTGGGTGAAATTGGGCACGTTTTGGTTCACATCCCACCGCTGCACTGGCTGGGGGGCTGGTGGGGAGAGACCTGGGGAGGAGCCCAAACCAGGGCAGCACCGAGAGCATCGTCACACGGGATCTGTTGGTGCGGAGAGTGGGAAAGGGTGCTGGGCGCTGGGAGCAGGAAGGATGCTCCAGGATAGGATGCTGTGCACCAGGAAAGGATGCTGAGCACCAAGAGCAGGAAAGGATGCTGCAAGCCAGGAAAGGGTGCTCTGCATCAGGAAAAGATGCTGAGCACTGGGAAGGATGCTGTGGACCAGGAGCAGGAAAGGATGCTGCCCGCTGGGAAAGGATGCTCTGCACTAGGAAAGGCTTCTGCGCACTGGGAAAGGAAACTGAGCACTGGAGAGGCTGCTGAGCACCAGGAAAGGATGCTCAGGAGTGGGAAAGGACGTTTGGGAGCAGGAAAGGATGCTGAGCACTAGGAAAGGATGCTTTGGAGTGGGAAGGGATGCAGTGCACTGAGAAGGGATGCTCAGGAGTGGGAAAGGATACTGAGCAGTAGGAAGAGATGCTGTGCACTGGGAAGGGATGCTGTAGACCAGGAAAGGATGCTGTGCACTGGGAAGGGATGCTGTGCAGTAGGAAGGGATGCCATGCACTGGTGAATGGATGCTGTGGAGCAGGAAAGGATGCTGAGCAATAGGAAGGGATCCTGTGCACCGGGAAGGGATGCTGAGCAGCAGGAAGGGATGCTGTGGAGCAGGAAAGGATGCTGAGCAATAGGAAGGGATTCTGTGCACTGGGAAGGGATGCTGAGCAGTAGGAACGGATGCTGAGCAGGAGGAAGGGAAGCTGAGCAGCAGGAAGGGATGCTGTGGACCAGGAAAGGATGCTGAGAAATAGGAAGGGAAGCTGAGCAGGAGGAAGGGAAGCTGCACCCCGGGAAGGGATCCTCTGCACTGGGAAGGGATGCTGTGGACCACGAAAGGATGCTGAGCAGGAGGAAGGGATCCTGTGCACCGGGAAGGGATCCTGTGCACCGGGAAGGGATCCTGTGCACCGGGAAGGGAAGCTGCGCCCCGGGAGGAGCCGCCG
>PTEX01000203.1:174242-198429 GCA_003342815.1 Eudromia elegans
GGGGCGGCTCGGACCCCCCCGCCGCCGCACGAACCCACCGCGGAGCCCCCGCCCCGCTATTCCCGCAGCCGCTCGGAGCGGCTTTTCTCTCTTTTTCCAAGCAATCCAGCGCTGGAATAACGAGGGGGAGGGCGGCTTCTGCGCTCGCTGCTGGTGCAGACGGAGGGCAGCCCTGTTTGCTCCAGTAAACTGGAGTTAAAGCGGCCGTTTTTGCATCTTTTCGGCACTGAAAGTTGCGCGAAGCAGCAGAGATGCTGCGAGGGGTGCAGCCCTGGGCACGTATGGATTCCATACCAGAAAGCTTCCTAGGAGGAGCATGAAGATCCCGCTCTGCAAAACGCGTAGGTTCCTCCTACCCTCAGCCTTTGGCAGAGGCTGCTCCCACCCGACTCCTTCCTGGACACGAAGGGTCGAATTTTCCCTTAGCCAAACGCTACTGAAGAAAATAAAGTTAAATTTATTTAAATTTTTATTTTACTTTACAGTTAAATTGGAGGCGGATTCAGCACACGAAATCTCTTGCCCCCCACACCCGAGCTCGACAATTACAGCGTTAATAACAGCTTAGAGCCTTGCACATAATAACTCAATATACGGAATTGATGTTTTTCATCCCAACCTACAAATTATCCTCACGCCGCCCCGTGTGTGGCTGTTCCTGCAATTCTGCATGCTCAGGTCCCTTCCCAGCGCTCGGGACAGGGATTCCGACACATCCTGCAGGAAAAGTTGAGATGTTGCAGCTTCTACGTGGGGGCCGATGGCAAATATTTGTAATATTTTGGAGTATTTCACCATCGGGAACTCTCTGCTGCCTCCTTTCCCAAAGCCGGTTGCTGCTGGTCACAGCATCGCAGCGCTCGGATAAATTGGGAAGCGAACGTTGGGATTCCACCTCCTTTCCCCCAGCGCTCCACCCGGAGCATTATTTGGCGCTTGCGTCTTTAGAGCTGGTGCTTGACCATGGAACGCACGACAGGCACCCGTGACGGCTTCCAAAGCCAAGGCCTCGGCTCCGGGAAAGCGCCGGAGTTCAATTCAGGAGCTTCTGCAGCTTTAAATGAAAGCCAAAGATGGGGAAAACCAGCGACCACCTTCCCTCGGGAGACGTGGGGCAGCCCCTGACGTGGTTCTGTGGGGCAGGTTTCGCCGCCGTTAGCAAAGCAGAAACACGGGCAACAGCACCGGGCGGTTGCTGCAGGTTCCCCCGGCCGGCGCGGGCCGGGGCCGCTAGCCGCTCATTAGATGCATATTAAACATATAGGACGGGGAGATCCGCCGTATAGCGCAGAGCAGCGGGGCTCGCGGCACCGCGGAGGCGGCGGCCGAGGTTTACCCAAGGGAGCCTCGTTTCAGCCCCCCGGATCGGCTCCGGATCAGCGGCAAGCTCGTTAGCTTTGCATTTTAATTGGCCGCAGGGGCGGCCTCCTTGGCTGCTCTGATTTGCATATCTGGCGGGGCAGAAGAGTTAATTAATACGTCGGGTGGCCTCCGTGTCGCGCATAATTCCTCCTCTTTTCATGTCATTTTTTAAGCCCCTTCCCCTTCAGGGGCCGCTGGGAATTCCCACCTCGGCTCTCCAGCGGTTTGGGGCTGGCGTGGAAAACCATTCCAGGTGGGAGCCAACAGCTGGAAAGGGCTTATTCCTCCTGGGAAAAGCATGCGGCCACAGGCTCGGAGCAGGCAGGGAGGTGGCAAATCCCACCGATTCGCGGGAAATAAAGGCTAAATGTCAAAGGCAGAGAGCTCAAGGAAGAAGGGAAGGAGCCCAGACACCAAAGGGGCCGGGAATTTCAGTCCTCATCCCACCGGGAGCGCTCGCCCTCCATCCCGACCGGAACCCCGCTGCACCTTCTGCCTCTTCTATTGAGATTTTCTTCATTTGAGGAAAACTAGCAGTAACGACGCTAATAATAAACTCCCCCTCCGTGGCGTTCCCGACGTCACTCCAAGGAATGGGCTCCAGCCAGGCCGCCGGAGGGAAGGAAGCCTTTTGAGTCCTGCCTTTTATTTTATTAGGTGCACGGGAGTTATTTTGATTATCTTGGCAAGAAGCGGGGGGAAAATATCAGCCCCGTGGCAGCAGCTCCAAGCCCTCGACCCCCTTCTCTCGGCACACAGCCTCCGGCAGCGTTCCCGAGGGATTTCCTGGGAATGAGCGGCATTCTTCCCAGCCGATGCAAGGCTCCACGTGCGAGGCCCTGCGTGACGCCCGGGGGGATTTACGGAGCTTTCCTGCTCCTCCGCTTCCCGATCCGCGGCGTTTGGCACCGGGATGTGGCCTGCTGGGGCCTTAGAGCGGCCGCTGCTCCTGTCCCGCAGCCAGGGAGAGGTACCTGGAGGCATCAGGCTCGGGCATTCCCGCTCCTGAAAAGATAAATAACCATAAAGGAGTTCGTGCCCTGCCAGCCCTGCCTGCGGAAGGAGAGAGGGTATCAAGTGCCCTAGGATTAGGAGTGAAACGATAGGAAAAATCGTAATAGTTTTAACTCTTTAAGGCTGATTTTTTTTCAAGTCTTGGAATGGCCAAGACGGGACGTTCTGCAGGTCTCCGGTTCTGCGCAGCAGGTCCCGGCCAAACCATTCCTCTTCCCGAGGCTCCCGTCGTGGGATCAGCCCCCCCCCACGTGCCGCTTTGCAGGAACATCCTCAAGCGCCGGAGGTTTCCTCTCGAGGGCCAACGCGACGCGGGAGGCACCGGGACACCCGACGGGGGGACCCCGGAGCTCCCCCTTTCCCAGGCTCCGCATTGCAGACCCGGTCGGGACGAGGGGCTGGAGGGGCGCGGGAGGAGGCGGCGACGCGAGAGCTTCCCCCAGCATCCCCATGGGAAATGGGAACTGCCCCACGTGGCGGGTGCCCCACGCTGGCCCTGCCCTCTGCTCACACTCATATTTCCCAAAATCTATAGATCCTATAGGAGAAAACACCCAAAGTTCCCCGATTGCCCTCAGTGTCACCCCTGCTGCCCCATTGCTTTGAATACAGCCCAGAAGCTCCAGGGTGCAAAGCCCAGCCCTGCTCCATCCCCGCACCCCCCGACTGCCACCGGGTTAAATAATGAACGCCCTTCAAACCCTTTCGAATGGAAAGGAACCAGAAGGAACTCCTAAATGCACGTCCTGCAAACGCCTCGTCGCTCTTTACCTTAATGCATATGTTATGTATGTCCGTACACTGATACCCCGTGCACTTGCTACCTGCTCCTCAGCCATCCTGGGCACAAGAGCTTGGGGTCTCCGACCTGGAAAGGCGGCTCCAGCCTCCAAGGAATCCTGTTGGCAGCACTGATGAGGGCGAAACCTGCCCGTACAGCCCCAATTGCAGGAGCGGATTGCATGTTTGTTTGGTTTATGCCCATCCTCTAAGCTTATTACTCACAGCCATGCTTGGGTACATTTTAATTAGCTTATTATGACTTTTTTTTTTCCAAAAGACATGACTGAAAGAATAAAAATGCCTCGGAACGTCCTGGAGGTTTCCAGCGTCTCCAGTGATTGAACCGCCTGCTGTTCCAGCACAAGGAATTTTATCGGGGTTGTATTTCCTTTAGATTCATGGTTGCCTTGCTCATGTGGTTCGTTCTCCACCCCTCTCCACGTCCTGACTGTTCTGTGGACTGCTCCATGCCCAAACGCTCTGGATACTCCTGTACAGACCCTGGTTTGGACTCCTGCCACTCGTCACTTCAAGAGACAGAAGGAAAGAGACGGGAGAAGTCGGAGGGTTATGAGCTCTCCATAGTGTCCTCGTGCAAATTCAGGGCTGCCAAGAGAAACAGAGCAACCAAAAACAAGCAATGGAAGAGAGCTGAAAAAAGGTGGAAATCCAGCCCGAATCCTGCAGCAGCGTCACCCCCTTGGGAGCCCCCGTCCCTCTCCCTGTGCGGGACACGTCCCCGGAGAGGCCTCGACCCCAGCCCGGGCGATGCCGAGGGCTCCGATTCCCGCAGCAGCGACGGAGCAGGAGGAGGAAGGGGCCGGGGGCTCCCGCTCCGGGTCTCGGAGCCACGCGAGGTCCTATGGGTGCTAAATACAGATCACGTTTGCACCCCTGATATCCTCAGCAAACACAAAGACTCCCACCCCAACATCCCGGTCACCCTCTGCTTCCTCTCCCTTCCCTGGTTTCCCCCACCTATACAGGGCTCTCATGACGCTTTTCCCATGGGATAAACCCTCACTTGGACTTATTATGGTCCCACAGTCCCATATGTTTCTGGGAGGGGAATCAGGACCCTCTAGGCCTGTCCTAGCCCACCCAGGACCAGTTTCACCCCACCCCCAGCAAGCATCCAAGCCCCACCTAGGTCACGCCGCTCCATCACACGGGTCCCTGCAGCCCATTAATCCTCTTCACTCCGGGCTTGGTTTAATTTATCATTAGGTTTGGATGAGTAATTTTATTCTGCAACACAATTCAAGGTGATAGATGAGCCCGCAAGTGATAGCCCAGGCTCGACTCCCTCCCATCCCCGAGGGAAAGCAAAGTCCACCTCGTCGCACGAGAGATTCCCCTGCTGCTCCAAACGGGGCTTCCACCCGGGAGAGCAGGGAAGGGGATGCGGGAAGAGCGGCTCGGAGCACCCGCCTCGTCCTGCCCGTTGGCGTGGACGGGAATGCCGCGCGCGCCCGGGCTCGGGACGCAGCCAACGCTGCTCTTCTCTCCGCTCCGCATGATGGATCCATCCCGTGGGCTCCCCGGGGCAATGGACCTCGTATCTACCCCCGGGGCAGCTCGCGCTGCTTTCCTCGCTTTCCATCGCTTGTCCTCATCATCGTCCCCCCTTTTCCAAGCTTGCTCCTTCCAACGCCTTGTGCTGCAGCCGGAGGACAGCGAGGGCAGCACGTGATGACACCCGGCAGCGACGGAGACGATCGACGGAGCCCTGCGCATTCCCGGGGTGTGGCCAGCCGGGATCTCATGCTCCTGGATTTGCTATCGCAGATACTTCTTTATCTCTAATAATCTCAGCACACGACGCCTCTGATATGGAGCTCTTTTCTCAAAGCCTTCGCTCCCGCTTGTGTCCAGGACCTGCGTCTTTCCACTTCCAAGGAGGATTTCCAGCCCTCCCGAGCGCCTAGGAAAATTCAAGGGTAACCGTGGGCACGTCCAAGCCAACCAGAAGAACACAGGACAAGCAGAGAGCAAAAGAACCGGCTCCTCGAGGAGCTGCCTTGAATTCTTGTGACGTTCGTGCCAGGCTCGAGGGGTTTTGGCTCCTGAAACTTGGAGCACTTCCAGCCCATGACAACAGCCCGGCCGAGACGCTGATCTAACCCGGTGCCGCCGCAAGCGACGGCCGATATTCCCGTTGGCGCCTCCGGGAAAAGCAGGGGAAAAAAATCAAAAGGAAGGACAAGAGGAAACGGAGCCTGGCGAGGCCGGGACTCCGTAAGCTGCACGGGGACGTTTGCCCCAGGGGGAGGCTTCCAGCCCCCACGCTCAACGATTTAATGCTGAGAAGCAAATTACAAATCCCATTGTGGAGAGCGGGGTTGTTTTCCCGGAGGAAACGCCAGCAGGGCCCCTCCGGAGCCCCCGGGCTCTGCCCAAGGCAACGCTGAGGTTTTCTCCCCCTTTCTGCTCCGTGCGGGAGCCGCTTGGACATAAACACCCCATACGTAGGTTTTTGCACCAGATTCACAAGGATGTCCACGATGGGAATCATTTAGATGTCTGTAATGGGAATTAGATGCCCAACCTGCTTAATACCCTACCCTATTTGTCCCTTTAGGGGAAGATGAGGCACATACAGAATATTCCCACGTATCTGGCCTATCTGGTCCTTCCTCCTTGCGCCAGACCCCGTGTGTTCTCCTTGTTATTTTTTGGTTTAAAAGACGCATTAAACGGATCCAGCACCGTTTCCTCGGACGCGCTCTCCCGGTCCCGCTCCGAGGACGGACCAAGTCCCTCCGGCTCATCACGGGCAGCCGTCGGAGCCGCCGGTTTTTGCGGATCCAACGAAAAGAAGTCAATTTCAGAGTGAAAACTGGCAGATTTTAGAGAGGAATTTAACACGTTGCAAAACGAGTTCACGGTCACCTTAAGGCAGCCACACGAGGACAGTTCCCCCTACAAGTGCAACCCGCTCCTGTCCCCAGACCGGCACCTCTCCATGCTCCCAGTTTGCCCAGCGCGGACACGCAGGGACGGGGTCCCCCCTTCCCGGGCTCCCTCCTGTCCTCCCGGTGACGGACGGCTCTTGGTTTCGGCGAATCCGTCACCTCGTGCCGGGCGGAGGTGACAGCAAATCCATCAGCGCCGAGGCGGCTCCCAAGGCCACCGGGCGCTGCCGCCACTCCGCTCCCATTCCCTGTTTTCATCCAAGTCTCACCAAACGCTCCTACAAATCCCGACACCTTTTCCCCCCCACCGGAATCTTTTGCTATTAGGGCTTTGTAACTGAATGGCCCTTGAGGCGCTCCCAGAGCCGGGATTCGAGTCCTGCTCGCGTCCCCCCGCGCTCAGGGGCTGCACAGGGGCGGCCGGACCCACCCAGGACAGTCTCGAGGACAGACCCCCAGAAAACGGCACCAAGGCCGGAGCCTGGGGACGGCACCCAGGGCAGGGGCTGCCCCCTCCGCGCTCAGCCCCTCGGGCACTCATCCCACTCCCCGTTCCGGCGTCCGTGGCGCTGACCCCTCGTCCATCCCTCCCTGCTGGATCCCTAACTTGCCGGTTTATCCGGGGCTTGGAAAGCCTGCCCTCCGCCGTGGCTAATTAAGCAGCTCATTAGCCGCCTTCCCGCGCCAGCTCCCTGGGCTTTATGCACCGCCCGGCGGCCTCCTGCCATTTCCAACCTTGGAAATCGCCCGGCCTGTTCCCACCTCCTTCACGAGGTGTTCCAGGCTCCCCACTTCCCGAAATTTTTCCCCCTTTTCCAGGGGGAATTTTCCAGGGCTGATTATGTTGGGTTCAGAGATGATGCCGAGAGCATCAGGACTCTCCAGCAACTTCCCCCTGTCACGAGACGATCCAGATGATTCCCAAGGGGCAGCTCCCGCCCCGCGGAGCCCAGCGCCGCATCCAGGCTGCGGGATGAGTCACCGCTCTCGGATCGGCCGCGGCCGGGCTCAGCCCGCGCTCCGTTCCTGTCCGCATCCCCCGAGCACCATCCCGGGCCCCACGGGCTTCCCATTAGCAGCACAGACAAGTCCGGCGGCCGAGCCCCGCGGATCCGGCACCGGGTCTGATCCCGATATTTGGCCTCCGCCGCCCAGGGATGTGGGCGCCCTCGTTATCCGGGGGCAATCCCCAACTTCTATCCCGTTTCCCGGGTCCCAAACACCAGGGCTGATTCCGCAGTCCTATCTCCGCTGCTGACATTGCCGAGACCTTTTCCCGGTCAAAAGAAAAGCAGCCAGATTGGAAATTCCTGTCCAGGGCGAGTCCATGGCTGCTCCTCTCCTTTTGCAGCTCCGGGACAAAACAAGGGGGTGGAATTCTGCAAGCGGAGCAGGACTTGCCAGAGGGTGGGTAGCGGTCAGGGGCCTTGTAATGAAATCATTTAATAATTTAAATAATTTAAACGTGAAGGATTTTAGCCAAGAAGGGGATTTTCCCTGTGCTGTCCCCTGGACTCGCAGCAGTTCCCAAGGGAATAACCTGCATCTTTTCTGTGTGTGAATTTTCTCTGTCTCTCGCGAGTGAATAATTTAGGGAGGAAAAGGCAGGACCTCCAGGAACCTCCAAACTTGTTATTTTTCCTGGAGGCAGGAGGAACATTCCTTGGAAGAGCACCGATTTTGCTGGACCAGCAGCGGGATTTTTCCCCCGGATTTCGGCACGCGCAGGGAGCTACGACGGAACCACCGGCTCCGCACAAGAGCCGGGGCCGACCCCCGGTGCCCGAGGGCAGGCCGAGGTCCCCATTCCCGGGCAGGCCCCGCAGAGCGGGACCCCGCGGAAGCTGCATCCAAGCGACCCGCGAGCCGGATCCTGCTCGGTCCCCGGCTCCTCGACGCCAACGCACCAGGCGGGACACGGGAGGCACCGAGAGCGGAGCAGGTTGCGGAGCCACATCCGCAGCTACGGAGCAGCACGTGGGCGTTTCCTGGCCTTGCCACGAGCCCTTCGCCCCACGCTGAAAGTTAATTAGCGGAATTTAATTGTGCTCTGACTCCATTAAACATCCTCTCCCATTGACGCCCTTTGCAAGCGGTCAGTGCCCCAGGCTCTGGAGAAGGTGCCAAGGGGAAAATAACACGTGCGGGCACCGGTTTCCTGCTCCCACAGCCGAGGCTTTCTTTGGAAAACCAAGATCCGGCACGGATGGAATAAACGCAAACCTCTACCCTGAGGACAGCCCCAAAAAACTGGGACAGACGAAGCATTTTCCCGGGATGGCAGAAATGGCAGAATTCCGCTCATCACCACTAAGGGATTCACTGCAGATAACCCCAGGCTAACGTCCCCGGCCACCACGGCGTCTCCGCAGCCTCTTCCCAAGAGTGCCCGGGTGTCACTGCCTGTCCCGGGTACGGACACAGCGGGGCCCCTCGCAGCCAGGAAAAGCGGCCACCGACGGCTCGGGGTGGCTCCGGTGACACTTGTGATCCGCGTCCTCAGAGACGCCCCAAGGAGGGCGTCCAGCGACCCACCGACCCCAGCATAGGAAGTATACATATATATATGTATATACACACATAAATACGTATGAAAGCTTATATGCTTATAATAAACACACATATAAATGCTGCTGCCTTGCAGGGCTGTGTGGGGCAGGTGGGTCCTTGCCCTCGTCTGTCTCTCCTCCCCTGCAACAAGGAGGCCCTTGCTGTTCCATTGGCAGAAATCTCACTTTTCCACCCCGTTAATTGCTCAGGGATCCTCACGCCTTCCCAGGGAGACGCCGGGTCCCTTTCCCGGGTATCTGCTGCCATCGGGTGGCGAGCCCTGCACTGACTCCCGAGCCTTGCAGCGGTGCCGGAGCCAGGGAACACCGCGAGCCCGGCCCAAAGCAGCGGCCCCCGGGCACGCACCGGGTGCGGAACCAGCCCCAGGCACGTGCGAACGGGATGGAGCCGACACATCCGAGGGACCCCATTCCCCACGCGCCAAGAAACGCCGCTTCGGGGACAGGTTACGAGGCCAAAGGCAATTAGGGACGGTGCAAAGCGAAGAATCCACCAGCACGCAACGCAACGTGGGCCCCGTTCACCGGCAGCGGGAGACGCGGGCAGAAGCTTTAACGCAGGGGATGAAACGGGGCAACAACGTGGGGTTTGGCTCGCTGGTCCGGCCCCTCTCCGCCTGCTCTGCCTTTCCTCAGGACAACAGCGGGGTCCGATACACAAGTTGGAGCTGGCTTTGCCCAAGGCAGTCACCTGCACGTGGATGATACTTCATGGGATACTGGATTCATCCTCCCCCTTCTTTGGTATACTGGATTCATCCTCCTCCTTCTTTGGTAGCAGCTCTGAACTGGGCTCTATCACCCCCAAATAAGAAGGGTCACCCTGGGGCTCTCCATCCCTCGCACTCAAGGGTCCAAGGGGAGCCCCTAGGAAACCCAATAAGCTGAAGTCTCTTTCCACACGTTCTTTCCCCTCTTCCCTATGCTATTCATTTCATCTATGGCACTTGCTTAAGAGGTGAACGTGGTCACATCACCCTGAAACAAGACAGTTCAAACAAGCGTTGAAAAGCCCTTCCCGCGCCGTGAGTAAACTGATTGGGACCGTCACCTTGGAGCAACTTCCCACGGGGAAAAAACGCTTCTCAACGGCGGCCTGAGGCAGCCAAGCAACACCTACGTTTAGATGACGGCGTTTGTCACAGCCCCTCCTGGTACTTCCTGGCTCCGGGTATGGTCTCCAGGGGCATCAGGAGAATCAGGGAGCTTTGCTTTGAATAACACACAGGGAAAAGGGCCAAGACGTTCCTGGGATCCAGCTGCAGGCTTAGCGGAGCCTGGCGCTGTACGATCCAGAGCAAGGCAACGTCGAGGGGTGCAAGGGGATCCGCACGGTCATCCCAGGGAGAAACGGTCAGGAGCTTCCCCGGAGCAGACTCCACACTGCTGCAATGCCGCAAGCGGATGCCACGAGGATTAAAATCATCGGCATTTACCCAGTGACTCCAACGCTTCAAGGCACCTTCAAGGCACAAACACACGGATCATCACTTCAGTACCACAAGGACACAAGCGTTTTCCAAAGGCACCTATTGCAGGGCGGCTCCTCCGCGAGGGCAGGGCTGATGGGGAGTTTTCAGCCTCCTCTTCCTCGCCCATAGGAGTGTTTGTGCACAATAACCGACCGGCATTTTTTGTTGCTGTCATTCGGTGGCTTCTCTAGTCTACAAACTCGTCCTGCTCCGGCACATCAAGATCACAGGAGGAAAGGCAAGGAAGGGCGAGCATACCCAACACCACTGTGTTTTGTGGTCTTATTCATCGGCAGAAAGGGCGTAAATACCCCAGCATCAACCAGCTTCATCCAGCACAGCTCCTTCCACAGCAGGGAACCCAACCATTGAAAATACCCTTTTTTTACCCCTGTATTTCCCCCTCCCCAGTCAATAGGACACACAGCAAAAGCCAGCACAGAGGAGGCTTTAAAGCAGCAGCTTGACGCCCAAAGAGGGGCAGGAAGGGAGGACAAACCCTCCAGGCGCAGCACATCTCACCAGGGAGCCAAAACGGCTCCATCTGCCTTCGGAGGACGGCAAGAAACGGGATACGTTCATCAAGGAGCTCCAAAGCGAAGCAAAGACGACCAACGGATCCCGAGGCCGGGCGCAAGCAGGGGATTATTTCAGCATCGGCGCCCGCGGCTCGGGGCCACCCGAGGGACCGAGGGCTCCGCTTCGACTCCAAGTCGGAGCACAACTCAGAGCGAGCACGGCCAGGATCCGGACTAACCCTCCCCATACGCCGGGGCAGGTAAAGCTCCCCTGTGCTCCCCAGCTTCCCATTCCTCAAGCTCATCCCTCTTCCCATCACATCATCCGCGCAAAGGGGGGTATTTCCCAGCCTCCCAGCGCACAGGGGATACCACGTTCCCATGCAACGCTCACGGGTCCAATCCATGATCCTTCTCCTACCTCTACGTTCCCCTCCCTCAAACGATGACAACTATTAAAAAATACACTTTGCCGGCAGATATCCTTGATGTCACGAGTTTGGAGCACTGGAAGACGTAGGGCTGAGGGGGCCCTTCCACGAGCTGGATTAAGAACACCTGGAGAGCTCCAAAACGGGCACCTGGGCTGGGAAATCCTTCTCTCTCCCCCAACTTTCAGTTCAGTTAAATAAAGAACTCAAAAATCTCCCAACCAGCTGTGAAGGAGAGGACGGGAGGGCAGCCAGCAGAAAGAGAACCTGTTGGATGACAGTAAAAGAAATAAATACATCCAATTTGGCCGCGCTCCCCACCCAGGGCATGCGAAGGCGCCCGCTCAACCGGAGCCGCAGCGCTGCATTCCCGTCCCTGTAATTGCCCAGACTCTGTAATTAGGGTTTATTCAACCACGCTGCAACGTTGAGGAAACTTCCATCTCGTGCATCTGATTAACAGTCCCTCCCGTGAAAAGCAGGTCCTTGGGCTAAGCGGAATGCAGCTCCACACGCGGCTGCTTCCCAAGGCCAGGGCACCAGCTCCCTCCTGCTCTCCCCCCTGGAATGCACGTTCCCGGACGCAGGGAGCTCAGCCGTGTCCCCGCACGGAGCCGAGTCCCTCCGAGCAGAGCCGGGCACGCAGACACAGCAAGAACACGGGAAAGAGACTTAAAAACAAACCCTGAGATGGGACCGAAACACGGGATTCGAGAAAGCCCCAACGCAGCCACCCGGAGCTGGGACACCCGGGTGCCTTGGGAAGGGATCCCACGGGGGCAGCTCCCAGATCCCACGCGGGGCCAAGTCTCTTACCTGTGCGCTACCGATGTCCCATTTCACCCATTTTTGCCCCATTTTGGGACGCAGGCAGCACGCAGAGAGTACCAGCAGGGCTGCACTGAGGGGCAGAGAGGCAACCAAAGGCACCAAGAACCAGAGATCGGAGCCACCTGCACCCAATCCGGCTGCACCGCCCCTCGGCCCCGAGTCATCAGGGCCGTCCCAATCACATGTGTGCAAAATGCTGCTCCACATCCCCCTCCTCCTGCCCCTGGAGCCACGTTGGGATCGTTGGGATTGTCCAGGTTGTGGGCTGCTCCGCATGCCCAGCCTTGTGCTGCTGCGGCTGCAGGAACACGGCACCAATGCAGGAACGTCGCAATGGGGACTCAATCAGGGCAGAACAAACCCCCTCTTGGCCTCGTCCCGGTAAAATTCCCCGTTTTCAGTCTTGTTCCCTCAGCGAGGCAGCCTGAGCTCATATGGAGGTTTTTTTTTAAGTACAAGGAATTAAAAGGAAATGCAAAACCAAAAAATAATAGAAGTGTCAAAATACAGACCGTGGCAAATGTGCAAGCCGGCCTCCAAATAAAGCACTTTTAGAGGCCATTTCCAGTAGACAGGACTGACCTTCCCCGGGGTATAAATAGGGCAGGCTCGTGGAACACGCAGCTCCCGAGTGCCTTGCAATCCGTCACTAGCGTCGCTCCGTCTCCTCCGGGCGCGCCGAAACCCTTTCTCAAACCCCAAAGCAGGAGCAGGGCAGCAATGCAGCCTGCCTGCGCACCAACCATACCCCTGCCTTAAGGTACTCACCTTCTTGGTGGCATTGGCAGCGTTTCCCGCAGCTCTGGAGCCAGGGAGCACCCAGGCAGCTCCTGCAAACGCGTCCCCTCGGGGGCACGCGGGAAGGGAGCTATCACGAGGGACACCAAGATGCCCACGTGCAACCCAAAAGCACCTCCTGCCCTGCCAGGGGTGGGTTCCTGCTCACCCTCCTCTCTGCCATGAGCACTGCTGGGAGGGCAGCTCCTGCTGGCTCTCGGAGCTGTGTGCTGTGTCCATTCCCGCCTGGAAAACAGGGCACCTGGAACACCTCAGGCCCTGGGGTACCCTCTAGCGCGCTCTTATTCTAATTTCACGGTTATACTTGGTGAGGAACAAGGCCTGACTTCCCCTTGCTGGTTTCCAAACCCTCTCGCTCCCAAGCTAAACTAGGGAGCGATGGCAGGATGCAGTCTCTTCCGTGGCAACCCAACTCTTTGGGTTCAGAAGGCCTCATTTTTCTGCTGTTCTTCAGCTGATGCAACGAGAGCCTCTCCCCCTACCTCATTGGACTTTGCTTGCTCGGGGCTCAGACAGATTAGTGGCCACACTCAGTTAGCAATGTCCACAGCAAGCCCCCGAGGTCACGACCACCGGAGCAGTCGTGCACGTTGGTTCTCCTCCATTTGACTGCTTAACTATGGAAAAGAAAACACAGAAACGATGCGGCACGAGCCCCGGGCAGGCAGACCACAATCTGGAGCTGGGCAACATGGTGGTGCTCTATGTGCTATTAAAAGTGAAATAACCTCTAAGGGAAAGAATAAGGTTAAGAGAGAGACAGGAGAGCCTGAAACCAGACAAGACCACCATGCTGGAACCCTGTATTGCCCCAGATGGAAAGAGCCTTTTCCCCCCACTAAAAACAATCAACGGACACATTTGGTTTGCAGGCAAAACCTGGCTGCCGTAGTGTAGCTTGGTTTTATTCATGTTCACAAATATTTCAAAAAAATTACAAAATACTCAGATGGAGAGAACACAGAGGTCACAATTTCTGGGTTTCTACTCTGTTTACACCGTGTTATCCCATGGCAAACTACTCATATATACATTAAGCTTCAAGATATATAAATGTAGCAGTCAGAATGTACACTCTGCTTTAACGGTGCAGTGACACAAGCTCAGCCAGGACGACATAGAACAACAGAGATGTTTCCAAAACACTAAAGCAAAATTTTAAAACCAAACCTTTAGAACAGAGGGAAAACAGAGAGAGAGAGAGATTTCTTAAAGCAAAACGAAAGGTCTGAGTTGTTTTAACAAGGGCACTGAACGCCAAGATGGTTTTAGGAAACCAATGCATGTAAAGTTGTAGTTAATCACTGGTCTAAACTGGAAGAACCTCAGTGCTGCTTGGCTGCATGGGAACACAAACCGATGTTCAGATAATCAGAATGCTGATGTGAAAATCAACAGGATCAACCAGTAGCTTCTGAACACAGACTGCAAAGCCAGTTGGAGAAAAAACTTGGGAAGAGAGAACTATAGGAGAGAATTAGTATCTTTTTATAAGAACTATAGATGAAAACAACAGCAAGAGGGAAGGGTGGGAAGAAAGGGCTTAAGGCCTCAGCTCCTACATGGCAAAAATGGGGAGAAGGAGGATTTTAACTGTAACATGTTAACTACTTATTTAAAGGAAATCGAGGTGCTCTCTCTGCTGGGTAGGACGATCTTATTAACGCGCCCAGCACACACTGAAAATGTAACTCACTGGAAAACTATCACCTGGTTGCTGAGGCTAACGGCATGGACTGAAGGAATGCCGTGCCATCCTTGCCTCTAGGCTGACCTCACTCTTCCCAACCTCGGGAATACTAGCTGTGACGGGCAGCACCTTTGTGGAGGGCGCAGACGCTGCAGAGGGAACCCATCAAACGCTAGTGCAGCTCCTGAGTGCTGAGAATCTGGAACGAGGCATGGAAAAGGAGGTCAGAACCAGCTGAAAGGGGCCCCTTTAATGATGCTCTTCAAAGGGGCTGCAATACCCCAGCACAGGCTTTGAGTTCATAAGCTGATGTTACCAAGGGTCCAGCAGGGACCTGCTGGCGTGCAGGGTGACCCTGGTGTGCGGTGGATGTCCTGCCATGCCCTCCGATGCAAAYGAACGATTAACTACAAGTTTATCATGCATGGCTCCGTAGAGTCCTATGACACCAGCACCACATTGAACAGTCTACAACAGCAGAGACAGAGCCCTCGAGAGCGAAGGGAGGTAACGGGGAGGAAGTTACGCGCCAGGAGATAACGCGGCCAGCAGATTCAGATGTCTGCTGGCTGCATTCTGCTCTGGCAAGAAACGTGGCAGAAAAACAACAAAAATCCTGTCCAGGTAGGTAGCAGAGCTGTCCACAAAAGTGATGCCCATTGGCTTTCTCTGTATGCCTCTCCTTGGGCCATGCACATTGGAATGGAGCCCGCAGGAGTTATTCCGCATGGCTCTGTCGTTTTGGGAATCAGTAAATGTTCCTGTCCGTGTAGCAGATTAATGTCAAATTAATGTCAAATTAATGTCAAAGCAGGTAAGTTCCTGAGATACGGAACCGTGGCGGCAGCTAAAAGGCTTTTGCTGGTGGAGAAGGAAACTGAAAAAGCCAAACAGAAATAAGAGACCAATCCGTGTAGAGCAACTTGGAAACACTAAGCCAGTTGCTAGTCCACTTCCAGTAAAAATGTATCAAGACACAAAAGGCCGGGAAGAACAAACTCCCCAGAAATAGGCCCATGTGTACAAAATTTTGTCTGTATTAGTTTGAGTCATGGAATATTTCTTTTTAAGAAGGATTTTAGAGGATTATTTCTTTGAACTTTTGCCGATATTTACTGAATCCGTAAGGGACAGTCTAAAACCAATGTAGTTAAAGTTTCTAAAGGTAATGCAAAGAACTATATTACAGCTACATCGAAGACTAACTCTTAAAGTAGGTGTCAAAATGGTAAGCGAGTCCTAAGGGCACCTGTACTGCTGAGAAACCCAACTCAACAAAAATGACCTGAAGAACAGAGAGAGAGAGATAGAGAGAGAGAGGTAACACTACAATAAAGCAAAACAAACATAAGGAAACAAAGGAAAACCAAAAACAAGGAACAGAAACAGTCATTTGCAACATTATCCCTGCAGCTCCCTTTAATGCTTATTGTTGATACCAACCCAAATTTCAAGCTTTTACCCATTTGAAATTATTGACACCTATCATTCCCTTTAATTAAAGGGATTATTATATATATATTTCTATTAAAAAATCAACTCTGTATTTTGTCAACACCAGGTAGGAATTCACAATTGATGTTACTGAAAACCAAGATAAACGTTTCTGGAATTTTGTTTTCTTTCTCCCCTCTACCCAAAAAGTTATTTACAGACCTAAAAAGCCATGCTGCAGAACTGAGCTTTCTTTAAAATTATGAAGATTTCCTAAAATGTATTAAAATAAAAGTAGATTTTTCTTATTATAGCACTTGAATTCAGAGCTTGCTATGTCACCTACTTGCAATCTTTGCTTTTTTTCTTTTTTTTTTAAATAGCTATAGATTCATTGAGTGTCTCTTCACGCACAGTGACTTGTATTGTGAATCTGATTCTAGCACCTACTCGAAACAAAGTAATAATAATAATAATAATAATAATAATAATACTTAAAAAAAAAAAAAAAAAAAAGATTGCAGGAAGTTCTCTGAATATTCTACACAGTCCTGTATTTTCAATAGGCTTCTGAATATGTTGTCATGCAGGGAGACCCACACCAGTCTTGAAAAATCTTCTCTACAAATGAACACTATGCTGATAAGTCTCTACTTGTCGGGTGGTTGTTTCTGTTTTAAATATATAAAGAAATATTTATAAGATATTCTTCTCCTTTTGTAGCTCTTATTGTATGTAAAAATGTTCCAATCCTTCCAGGGTTTCCATAGCCAGCATTACAAATAAATAATTTATTACATCTGTTTGTCGCCTTCTTTCTTCAGTCGACTGAAAGAGAAAGAGAAGTCGTTTTAGCAAAGGAAGGAGGTGTCAGGACACTCCAGCAATAACCTGTCATCCTGGTGACCTTGCCTGGGTACCCTGATGGGCACAGGGGTTGGACCAGGACTTCTGATCATTCAGCACAAAACGAGAACCACTCTAATA
The DNA here is from genome assembly GCA_003342815.1 of Eudromia elegans. Taxonomy (NCBI): domain Eukaryota; kingdom Metazoa; phylum Chordata; class Aves; order Tinamiformes; family Tinamidae; genus Eudromia; species Eudromia elegans. The sequence goes on from PTEX01000203.1 coordinate 191,048, forward strand.
GCCCTGATAACACCACCTGTCCTGGAAGAAGGTGAGGACCTTTCCCTGCTGAAACGCTCCTTCCCTGCGAGCAGGATCACGAGGGCCAGCTCATCAAGCCTTAGCTTTATCTACAGCCATGCACAAAGTGGCATTCAGCAGCAGGGAGACCAGCTGCCCCCTGGTACAAAGCCAGCTGACAAGTTTTGGATGGCAGAAGCAAGGACTGAAACACCAGAGCAGAAGAGTTTCAGGCAAGGGAGTTAATGTGCTGGGTCTTACAGATCCTCGCCAAGTGGAGGCACACAGAATTAACCTTTGCTCAGTACTGGAGGCTTTTACTTCTGAGGGAAACCAGGGTGATTCTGACAAATCACCAGGGACCACTGCCAAATAGGAAATAAGGCATCAGGAAAGGCAGCCCAAGGAGAGAATCACTCTGCTGTGAACACCATATAACAAAACACCAGATTTCCTTAGGCCTTTCCAGCCATTACTGTGGGATGAGTTTTACCCACATGTTTCTTTCTCCTGGTGCTTTTAGTCATTTCTTTGGATTCCCTGGCAGATAAATCCCTCCCTGCTTCTCATTCACAAAGCTTTTACCCACCTTCCTCATCTATCTTTTTCAAGAAAGTATAAGCAACGTAGAAGCAGAGAACATTAACGTGTGTATCACACTAAAAAGCCCCATCAGAGGCAATCTTGCAAGGCAAGACTCAGCAAGACCACGGTAAAAAAAGGCAGGAATTTAGAAGAAACGAAAAGGGGGGAACGTGGAAAAAGATGAAGGAAGCTGGAGCACCGTCTCCAAAGCCTTCGTGGCACCTCTCACCTGTAATAATCTTCCTGACTTGGTATGTGGCTACCATGCATGTGAGGATGCCCGTGCAACCACTGCTGCTCCATCGCTAGTCTCTGCAGCTCTGCCGACTGCGCGTGCATGGCCTGTAGCTGGTGGGCTGCCGACATGGGAGGCGGGATGGCACCGGGCAGGTCTCGAGGGTAGGGGGTACCTACGACACAGTTACACATTTCACAAAGGGCTCTTCTTTACACCATACCCCTCAAATGTACACATGTTAGGCAGCATAACCATGAAAGAATCAAGAATGGTGAAGTTACAGCTCAATTTCCCCACCTCCAACTCCTCTTGCACAAAATGCTACGCCCCAGAAGGGAAAACCAGAATGCAGACCAAGGATCAACCTCCAAAGAGGTCCAGAGACTCACCAAAGACTGGATGCCGGAGCATTTCATGCTCATGAGGTGGCTGCCCTAGCAATGGGTTGGGGATGGTCCCAGGTGGGTAGGGAAAACGTGCCAAATGGGGTCCAGCTGCCAATGGATCCACCAGTGGGTGAACAGGTCCTGCTGAACCTGTAAAACAAGGGAAGAAAGAAGGCAATCAGCTGCTTGGGGAGACACTGCTATTGGGAGATCAAAAGCCCTGGCACCACTTGAGCTGGATCAGCATTTGGCCTAATTGGCATGTAATTACCAGGAGCTTAGCTCCATCCAATTTGAAACCCACTTTTCTATCTTCAAGTGTTTAAAGCGACGTCTGCGTGCCGAACGGTCTTAATTGTTCAAGTGACAACCCAGGGCTTTTAATTCCAAGAAAAAGAAATCCACCAAGTGACAGGAAAGAGCAAAGAGCAAAACCACCTACGCTTCCCTTTTCAGCCGCTTCTTCCCATCCCATGCGCAGGGCAGCAATGCTTCTTAATCAAACCCCCTCAGCCTGACACTAGCGAAGCAGGAAGACTTAGAAGAAACTCTTGCTGCACAGGACTGTTCTTGAAAGATCCCTCCCTGCACAGCTTTTAATTGATTATCACAATTACACCGTTCACGGCGCTCGGGCTCTTGGCAAACGTGACACTGCTTTTGTGCTGCTTAAGGTCGCCTCTCATTCCCAGGGTCCCTGGATCCAGGGTCATTCCTCCTCGCTCTCCTAGGAGCCTCCTGGTCTCGGCTTTTACAAGTGGCTCCAAGTTAATGGCCAAGAACAGGATTGTTTCAGTTGGGTTTCTGGAGTCCTACGACCTGCTCTGTTCACAATGAAGACACCTCACGTATGTTTAATGCACACACTGCAAGGTGAAACAACTCGTGTCTGCTTGCACAAACAGTACGTCTGCAGTCAGCTGCACCAGGAGCCTCAGTTCATGCAGCTGGACAGTTTTCTCCTGACTTGGCTGCTACTGCAGCTGGTGCCTCATGTGCTACGTTGTCCCCAGGCTGCTACTGGAAAACAAGAACACTTCAGCTCCAGTTCCCCTCTTGTAGATTCAGGATTGCTCAGAGGAGGAACTCCGTAGCTTCCTTTAGAAGCGAACAAGGCACTAATTCACTTCTGAGAATATTGAACACACCAGAAAAACAAAATATCCCAAGAATCATGTGAATCACCAGAATATAACTAAAAAGATGTCAACTCATAAACTTTGATGGTCTTGGTAGGAGGGGTGACAGATTCTCCTAGCGAGGTCCCTTTGCTCAGTGGAGGCTGCACCTGCACACCAGCTGTACCATGGCACTCTAGGACTCCAGCAGTAAAAATACAGAAGGCCTTTTATAGCAACAACATGCAGTCCCAGTAAAAAGGACTGCGCTACCATTTATCTTCCTGCTGTGCTGTTGTTCTGCATCTTCCCCAAAATAACTGCTGCTCCCATCCCTGGATCGCTCTTGCAGCTACTCACTATCTCCAAGTGGAGAGATGTTCGGAGACAGAGCCAGATGTTCATCCCCACCGCTCTGTCTGGATGCAGAACCCAACATCTTTGCATGGGCATCAATTCCCTGGCATGGCAAGCGGCAGAGGAGGCCACATGAACTTGGTCTTCCTGCTTCTGGGCACTAACACCATCAATACAACCCAGCAGATGCTGCTCTGTGGCAGCTCAAGGCAAGGAAGGACAAATCATCACAGCTCCCAGCAACAGAGAGGATGTGGAAGTCCTTCCTGGAACACTGGGATGCGAGCAGCACATGGGCAAAATTCCAGCAAAAGCAGGAGAGCTCCTGACAACTGGCAGTCTTCTCAGAAACGAGTCTGAGTCCTCCTCCACCTCTCAACTCACCATCTCTCTCCAGCTTCCTATTGTTCCAAACACCCCAGGGTGTGAACAGCACGTGAAATGTTACTTAAGTAGAAAAGGAGGCAGGAGCAGGGCTGCTTGGTGAACACCTGCATTTACCCACGCTTGGCTGCTGCTACTGCTGCCACTAAATGAGCTGTTCTAGATTTAAACCAGCCATGAGAATATCTCTGATAAGGTGCGAGCATGACAATGGTTTCATTAAGTTTATCCTGAGCAGGAACACCACTCTGTCACAGAACAAAACAAGACCATATACTATGGTGTAGAGCACATAGTAGATTAAGCAGAAACACTACCTAATCCACAAGTGTAATATAGATATTTTTTGGTTGTGGCCCAGCAGTATTTCCATGTTTTTCCCCCTGTGAGCAAGAGAATTGTATGCCCATAATAATTCAAATGTAGTAATTCTTTTAAGACATTTGTTATATAGTCGTGCTCTGATATATTGGGGCTACACTTGGGTGTCCCAACGTTGTTCAATACCAATGTCACGTATAAAAACCTGGAGATTTTGCTGCCCATGACACCAGGACGAGTCTGCCTGGTTTCACAAGAGATTCCCCAGCAATGCCCCAGCTCACCTTGGTGTAGAGGATCCTGCTGATGTAGGTGCAAATGTGAATGGATGTGTGAATGCTGGTGGTGGTGAGGCGTGACGTTGAACATTTGGAGGCGGGCCAGCGGGTCGTTGGTGAGCGAGGCCATGCGCTCCGCGTGGATCCGCTCCGCTGCCAGTCTGTCCGGGTAGCTCATTTCAGGCCGTAACTGGGGGCCTGCCAGGGCAAGTCTCTCTCTTTCCAGGGGATTCAAACCCGGGTGGAAAGAAGCAAATGGGTGAGGTCCTGCTGTTGGGGGAATAGTCAGTGCACCGTGGCGGGCAAAATGCTCCATGGGGTTCGTAGCTGGGTGCAAGGCGTCTAGCTCCGGGGGTTTCACCTCAAAGCCGGGTTTCATCCTCTCTCTCAACTCCCTTTCCCGGATTTCTCGCTCCCGGATCTCCCGCTCTCGGAGCTCTCGCTCCCGGATGGTGGGGTCCACGTTGTAGAGGCCAGGCATGTGGTAGGCCAGGAGCGGGTCGGTGGGGTTCAGAGGCACGAAGAAGGGGTGATTGCGGTTGGTGGGCGACATGACATGAGGGCGCGCGTACTCGCTCAGTGTTCGTAACGCGGGTGTGTCCGGACCGATATAAGGTGGCACAGCGGCGATGGTGGTGGCTGGAGGTTCAAACGAAGGCCTCATATGCGCTGGTCCGCTGAGCTGGGACTCTCCGAGACGGCCTTCGTGGGAGGAGCTCGATACCTTCTGCTGCACAGAGCGGGGGAACAAGTCAGTTCGGCACGGTTAGCTTAAAAACCCAGCGGGCAGCAGGCAAGCTCTGCCCTCCTCTGGGCTCCAAGCTGCAAACAGGGCTAAGTTTGGTTTGCTGAGCCTCACAACTCCTGCAACTGGGTGTCCCGCTGTGGTTGGGGCAAAAAATGGGCTCTGTCTCCCCCTGTTCTTCTCTCTATGCAAGGGCAGCACAGCACTTCTGGGGAGGGCAAATTACCCCTAGTAACTGCCCAACATCCCCCAAATAAAGCCAAATCCTCATAAATGACGTATCCCTTATTGAACAGGTTCTAGATCCTCACCTTTATGGCCCTGTAGACATGACTAACTGTGATTCAGACCTCTGAAATGCCCATGGAAGGAGACTGGAGTACCTCCTCCTTCAGCATCTGTATATGTGATGCTAACTCTGGGGGGCCAAAAGCCATCATTCCTTTCCAACTAAGCCACAGAAAAGGAAATGAGTTACACTGGCTTTTTACTTCAAGACAGGAGCTTGCATCTTCTACAAAAATAAACTATGTACCTTTAGACAAGCTTGCTTCCAATTTAGAAAGCCTTCAGCTCCCTTGTTCAGCAGAGAGCACTCTTGCGCTGGAGCTTCAAAGGCAGCACAAGATACACAGGGGAATTCGCTATCTGCACTTTGGGAGCATTTCCCACCTCAAAAGGTCTCCTCCAAGTAAATGTGAACACTTGGCCAAGTTACCCTCAGCTTCCCCCACGTCAGAAACAGACTGGGAGGAGAACTCTCCATTTCTTTTAAGGGGGAGAAAGGGGCAGGTCGGCCAGCGGAGGCTCATGCTCTGTTGGCTCCCACTTTCAACACGAGGCTCCCACCTGCACGAGGAGCGGACTGTAACAGTTAAGGCACTTGTGGCTAGTTGCACTCTGCAGTCACCATCCAGTTCAGACCCTGTCATTCTTCAGCTCTTAGTTACAAATCAACTTACCGCAGCTCTTTCTGCTTCTCGTTCACGTTCCCGTTCTCTCTCTCTTTCCTTCTCTTTTTCTTTCTCTCTTTCTCTCTCTTCTCTGGCTTTCTGCTCTGCTTCCCTTTTGGCCTTTTCAATGGCCTCTTCTCGCTTCTTGGCCAGTTTTGATCCTGCTAGAGGCATGAAGTACAAGTCTGCTCTTGAGCACGAGTTGTAGCCACGGTCCAGGTGCTTATAGAACCTGGGAGGAACAAAATGAGTTCAGCCACTGGGATGGATACTCCTGCATTTAACAACTTTATGATCAAGGAAACTTAAAATATCACTCTACAGTTAAACCACCGTCTATGTCTCTGAAAGCCCAGAGAAAAACTAATTGCATCATATAACTCTATAGACACACAAGCATATTCCTTCTCTTGGCAGTACGACCTGCAGCATCTGAATCGCTGGCTAAAACAGAACGAGGGTGCACATGTAAAATACACCCAGCTCCCACATTTCTCATGTGCATTTAAAAAACTTGCCCCGTGTGATTAAGCATCACTTCAGCTGCTTCCCAGTACAAAGTGGTCAGCAATCAAAGAACAACAAGTAGGAGACCGAAGGGAACCCAACGTGGAAAACGTCCCTTCGTACAACTTGGGTGTTTTACTGCAAACTAGGCAGTGGGACCAGGAATGTCCCTGTGGCAGCATCTTGTCTACCACGGATGCCTGAGGAAGGTGAGAGGTGGAAAGGAGCAGGGTTACAGAGGATAATAGCTCATCACAACATCACTAACACAGCAGAAGAAGCCCATAATGTGTTTTTTTTTCTTGCCAAGAAGGAAAGCAAACAGATCTGGCTGTGGAGATCACTTCCAGCTCAAGCTCTACGACACCGCTGGGCAAGCAAGAAAGGTGCAGCGCTTTTGGGAGCGCGCTGCTGCACGTGAGCACCACTCACAGCCTCCGTACCTGGCCGACTGACTAGCATGGCTCGGGGTATCCACCACGGTAGGTTCTGGCGACGGACTTCTGGGCGGCGGCGGAGGGCTCTCCGGTTCCTCGGCGTCATCGGGGACTTCTTCTTTGATTTGAATAGGCGGCAGCGTGCAGGATGTCACCACGGGCACGTTCCCGCTGGAGGCGGCCGCCGTGGAGATGGAGGTCTGCAGCGGGATGCCCGGCACGGCGGGCGGCGTTGAAGTGGCGGGGCAGGATGGTGGCGTGATGGCAGGCGGCCCCCCGGGCACGAAGGCGTGCTGGGCAAAGGGGGGCTGCGAGGACACGGCATGGAGGCCGGCCGGGGGGTGAGCGCCGGCCGGGGGCAGGCTCTGGCTCTGCGTGAGCACGGGCGGCTGCGCTGCGGAAGGCTGCAGGGGTTGGCTCTGCGGCATGAGCTGCAGCGGAGGAGGGTGCGCAGACGGAGGGTGGTGAGTCGAGAGCGAGCTGAGGGGCTTGAGCGCCGGCGGCGGAGGCAGGTTGGAGTTCATGGAGAACGGGGAAGGGCCGGAGAGGTGAGGGGGGTGCTTGTGGGGCGGAGCGGTGGGGAGCTGCGGGATGGGCGTGGTGGGGGGAGGCTTGATGTGAGGCATGGCCATGGGCGCGGGAGGCAGAGGCTGCTCGCGCGGAGGCTGCGGCTGCTGCAGCGGGGCTGGCGCCGGCAGCGTGGGCTGCGCGACCTGAGCCTGCAGGGCAGAGTGAGAGTGAGAGGGCGCCTGCGTCTGAAGGGGAACCTGAGCCTGAGATGCCTGAGCCGGGAGCGAGAAAGGCTGCGGAGGAACGGTGTGAGCCAGGAGGGGCTGGGCCTGCAGGCCGTGCGGGCCGGGCTGCGCCGGGCTGTGCAGCGGAGGCTGCGCGTGAGGCTGCGAGGTGGCCGGGCCTGCCTGGCTCTGCGGCACGCTCAAAGGCTGCAGCGGCGGGTGGGGCGACGGCAGCCGCGGCGGGTGCAAGGCGGGCGCCTGCTGGATGTGAGAGTGAGGAGGTGGCAGCGCCGGCGCGGCGGGCTGGCCGGGGGGCTGCGAGGCGGGCGGCGAGCCCTG
>PTEX01000203.1:198521-228924 GCA_003342815.1 Eudromia elegans
CGCGGGAGGAGGCGGCTGAGCGGAGCTGCCCTGCGCCGGGAGCACCTGGGGCTGCGCCTGCAGCACCTGCTGCTGAGCGGAGGAATCCGAGTCGCTTTCATTGTCCTGAGGGCTGGGGATGCTGGGCGAGGTGCTCCGGTTGTCCTGGTCGATGTCCTTGGGGTCGCTGCTGCCTTCGTCGTTGACGCTGCGGCTGTCGGAGCTCTCGCCTTCGCCCTCGCCCTCGGAGGGAGAGTTTGGCCGGCTGATCTCCTGCAGGGACAGCGCAAGAGCAACGCGGGGACATGAGGAAGCAGCTCACAGGACACGGCCAGCACGCTGCAGGATGCAACCGGCTACGCCGGGCCTGGAAAGGCCTCCAAGAATTAAACTGGGAGACCTCCCTTGGTCTCTGGAGGCAGCGTGAACAAGCCCATCTACACTCCCATCCTGCTGACTCAAGACTAAAAAACACTCCTGGATTTACCCCATGTCATCCCACTGAAGGAACACATTATAAAACGGGTTGGTTTTCCAGCCACAGGCTAAATTACAATTTGCTATGGCTTAAATCAGTTTTGTGGTTCTGGCTCATTACTGGTTTTCCAACCCTCTCCCACCCTCATCGCTTTTCCAAAGTGAAAATATCCCTCTGCTATGGGACTCACTTGAGTTTTGGATTTTTTGGCACTGGACCTGTCGGGTTCTTCTGTGTCAGAAGCTGCCTTCTCCCGCTGCCTCTTGGAGCTCTTGAGGGGAGAAGAGACCTCTTCTTTTATCTTCTGCCACAAACAAAACACAAGTTATCGGTGATGTAAATGCACGAGTACAGGGAGCACATGCCACCAGTACAAAGCTTCGTGTAAATGAAACCAGAAAGGTTCCTACGAAGCAGAAGAACTGGCCAAAAGATGATACAGGTTGTATTGAACAAGATCAAGGCGGACCAATGTGTATTGATCCTCCCTCTGCCCTATGAGGGCACCAGAGCAATCTGTCCTGGAGCTGCTGCTGCTGCTGTACTGCCCTTCTGCAAAGGGCTGCATTCACATAATGCTCTAGACACTCCCTGCACGGACCAGATCAAGACAGGACCCAAAGCAGGGCTACAGTTTTGCTTCTGCAGATAGAAATCCAACTGGTATCTCACAAACAAATCCCACGGACCATTTTCACACAAGCTGGTAGGAAAAAGGGTCATTATTCTCAGGTAAAGCAAACTCATCCCATCAGGCAAAAGTTGTTTTAAACTTTGAATTTGAAGGAATTTTCCAAACTAGATAATCCTCTTTTGCCTTTACGGAATCAAGTCCACGAGGATATTTTAAACCAGACCAGCTGGTCCAGTACAGTGTGATAGAGGCCACCAGCAGTTGTTACAGAGAAAGGAGCAAGAATGTCCTGCACTGGCCAGGCACAGGATAATCCTCTTTCTACCACAGGAATTTCTTGCCTTTACTCCTAATACCCTGAGAGGCCTATCCCCCTAAACACAGGGCTACCATGGAGCAGCTTTTATGAAGTTCCTGCATTAGCTCACAGTTTTATACGTCTTGTAATTACGTAACCTAACTTTAATTGTTGCTGAGTTCCCAGTATCTTGTGACAACTTGCCCCACGTTCCAGGTTTGGCTTTAAAATACTGATMTTTTTAAATTTTTTAGTTTATTCTGCTCAACAACAAGCTGTCCCTCTTCACCTGGCTTTGTTTCTTCAGTATTCTCTTGGAAAAGCACTTGTTCATTTGAACAAGCTAAACACTAAAATTGCTCTGAAAAATCAAGCAAATATGCATACAGAAAAACAGTAACAAGGGTAGTATCAATTACTATATATATTACTGTATAAATAAAGATTAAGTATGGCTTTAAAAAGCCTTCATAACTGCCTACTTGTCTTAGACATCGCATTTCTGATCCATACTACTTCTGCAAGTCAAACGCTTGCATTTACATCTAAAATTAAAGGCTTGGTTTACTGTAAGAGCAGTATGATGGTGTGGGAATGCTTTAGTGGCTTTTATCACTACACATCCTTATATCCAGGAAGAAAGCAGCACTTGGATGCAGGCTTCTTTTTGCCTATCTAAACAGATGGGAATTTCTTGGTCACCGAGAGACTCCTTGACCTGCTAGAACCTCCATGTCTTTCAGGTGCCCAATTCTAACACAAGAGAAGAGCAGGGAAGTTCTACCTTGGTGGACTTCTTCACCGAGTCTGCTTTGCTGTCATTGCTRGAGGTGCTGGCAGCACTGGGGGAATTGCGGCCGCTGGAACGGATGTCTTCATTAATAGGGGAGGCTCTACCATCAGGGCTGGCTGGCTGCTTCTTACGACCACTACGTAGTGTAGACATCTGTGTGTTTGGCAGAAACAAAAGTGYATTAAAGACAGCATTTGCTTAACATTTTTTTCTCCCGTGTTACAGCAGGGACACGGATGGAGCATTCCTACTGTTTAAGAAATGAAAAGCAGAAGTACTAAAAGATTTTACAATTTGTCTTTGAAAGCTCACCTTGGCTTAAAGAAAAAGGAGGCAAATCCTTCATCTACCTACTCCAAAACATTATGTGCTGCCTATTTAAGCAGTGTCTGCTGGTAATGAGAAAACTGGAAAGCTCTTGCCCTGGCTGCTGTGTGCAGGCTAGGATTCCTCTGCACAGGGCACGCACAGGCATTCGTACACACCCGTGTGTGAGTGCAAGAACACTAGGGAGGGCTGAGGACGGGACACTCGTGTTCTGTAAACAAACAAGAAGTCTATCTGCTGGCCTAATCCAAAGCAGATCCAAGAGCAACACAGAGMTGAACCACACGGGCAGCCAAGAGCAATTTCTAGATGCACTAATAGCTTCCTTCTATGTGCTCCTGCTACACAAAAAAGGAATCACAGTAGAATCGGTTGCAATAATTAATACTCCTCTCTCCCAATTTAGCAGCTGTTTGAAGGCTGGCTTTGAAAAACATGATAAAGCCAGCCTTAAGCTGACAGCATAGCCTGACAAGATATTAAGAAGCAATGGTTGTGYAAACGCATTCAGAAAGGTGGGAGAGAGGAAGACAAGAAGAGCAAAAAAAACCCATGTTGCTTTCCAGTAGTAAAATAGCAAAATAAGCATGAGATTAAGTCGAGTTCCCAGCACAGCCCTCACAAGTGACGTGCCTCCAGCAAGGCTCCTGGCATTTCACCCCGAGCAAAGCCTCGGCACGCTACCCCCGGCAGTACTGCAGAGCTCTCAGTGGGCAAKGGATGTTTAACCGCAGTCACGTGCRGAGACSGCATGAATAACATGGGAGCTTTCAAAGCTCTTCCYTTAAAATATGCCCAGGGGCTTACCTCTGACAGCACCCAGCTGGAAAAGGATACAGGCTTGTACAAAACCTGCAGTGATTCACAGGTCAAAGAATCCCCTAACGCCAACAGTCCATTGCCTTCACCCATAAGTGAAGGTCTGTATTTGGTGAATTAAGAAGAAAATTACAGAAGAATTTGACTGAAACTCACTGAAGATACTTCAACTCCTTTTTAACAAGGGAAGCCCAACCTCAGTGTGTGAGCAAATCTCACATTTGCCTACACAAATCCAGCTGCAGGCTGATACCAAGCACCATCTTAAAAGCCCCATCACCCTCTTCCAGAAAATGCCTCCTCTTTCCAGAAGAGGCAGAAAAGCAAAGGAATGAAAGGTGTTAAGCCTACCGAGCCTCGACTCCGCCTTGTCCTCATGCTATGCTTTCCACTGAGTCCATCATCTTCCTCTTTGACAGGCTTAAACATAAAGGGTGGAGGGTCCACAGGCTTCTCAATAGGTGGGAGCTCTCCGTACTTCTTGAAGTGGATGCGACAGTCGGTGCAGAGCAAGATGTTCTCTCGACCGCCGTGGTGCCAGTCCTTGGAGGCTTGGGGCAGGCAAAGTGAAAGCTTAGACATTCACAATTTACTGGAGATGCACAAACACAGTGCATTATTTAGAATAAAACACACACACACAGTGAGGGAACGTCTGCTTCTGTACAGAAACCTAAGCTGGGAAAGCCTCTGGAAAACTCTGTCCCTTTCTTTGTGTCCCTGAGTTTAAATGTACATCAAATGCTTGATTACAAGCTACTACTTTACTTAAGCAACTAGTGCTTTAAAAATAGTGAGAAATCCCATTTGCTGTACCTAGGGACTAATAGCTATTACCAGGCAGCTGTTATTTTCCCAAGTTGTGGTTTCTTAACTTTGAGTCATGAGCTTTCATCTCTCCTTTACTTACACAGGATCTCACACTTCAGTGTGTGTTCCTAAATACCAGACAGCTTTCCCAAACACTTACAGGAGTGAAGCTACTGCAGAAGAGCCTTGGCGCATTACAAAAATAGGCTTGTATGTGATAGTCACAGTTCAATATTGACTTGCAATTTTGCAAGTGGATTATATATAGAATTATGTTATTACACAGATTTTACTGTAGAGATGTCTCCCTCCCCAGAGGCTCCCTTGTCGGGGCAATATTAATTTGCAATTGCAAACCATGATTCATTCTTTCAGGAAAATGGCACATTTTGGTGAACTCAACCCTCCATTTTTGAACTGCTGCTGTGCATGCACAAGAACTGCTCTTGCTTGAATGAACCTGTGTTAAATAGGCAGTAGCACAAGGGAGGGGGATACAGCAATGTATGGGGTGCATACTGGTTGTGAAGCAGTGACGACAGGCGTAGCCCTTCAGCTCCTGTTCGCTGTCCTCACTGTCAAAGTCATCCTCACTGGCCGAGCTCAAGTCCACTGAATAAGTGAAAAAGGAGGAGAGAAGTGGAAAGGGAAAACGATTTAGCAGGATTTTGTATTTCTTCCTACCTGGCTGAACAACCATTAATAATGACAGTTCTTGGATACGTGTTGTGATTCCTACAACCACCTTATTTTAGCCTGCTCCTGCTTCAGATATTTTAAGCTAAACACAGCCAGACTGGTCAGCCTGTTGATTGAAAGATTATTTCAGGAATATGCCAAATAACATAATTCTAATTTTGTTTAAGATGCTTTTCCATTTAAGTAGTTGTTCAAATACAGGTTGTGCTAGTCACAATGGCTGTGCTCTTAAAAGTACAGTTTTTGAAAGAAAGGATGCTCATGTCAAGAAGCATACAGCAAATTATCATCTTAAAAAAAAATYACGTTTTACAGCCACTTGCTATAAACTCACATAGAGTAAGTCTATAATTTGCCACAAGTAAGAAGTTCTGTCCCGTCTAGGAAAATGTTTTGATGTGTGTCCTCTTCTGCTCACATCTTTAATTAGAAAAGCTGTCCTTGACTCAGGAATGCTCTTTTTTCTGAAGGTCTGGAGAGGCTGTTTTCTCCTACATGCTAGTTAGCGAGAGGGAGCAGCTACAGCAGCTTCCATTAGCATTTGTCATCAACTCATTGCTTTCYTAATCAACACAGGGACCCACTTGACTTCTCGCATTGCAACAGTAGCTACTGACACTATCACAATTTCTACATTAATTCTTAGCGGTCTTTAAACTTTAAATGTATTTTTTTTTATCAGGCTAGAACCTGTTTGGACTATTCTACTTCCATCAAGGCTAAAGTCCCTCCAAGACACATTAAGATACAGGATTGCTCAGCGCAGTCCGGAGACGGAGCAGAAGGTGGAGGACACCRAGCGAGGAGGACAGGGGCAGGCCTTCCTTCTATTACATTTCCTAATTCCTATTCCTGGAAAAAGCCTCATGGAGATACARCACAGACACAAAAAAGAGTACAGAAATCCAGTGCCAGGGCAATATTTCTATCCTTACAAGATRCTTTTGTGTTCAGGAAGAGCACGCAGCACTTGCTGATGGCAGACGCCTACTGCACGGCAGCATAATGGTACAGGAAYAGGAGAGGGCAACTGCCTGAACCCCATTTGCTCGTGTTATTCACTTGGAGGCAAAGCATCATTACATTACTCCCCGCATCTAAACAAAGATAAATGCATTGCTTTTAGCTCCCACTTACGGAATTCACTGGAGGGGGGCCTGGAGGGAGTGTTGACTGGAGTGGAAGCAGTTCGGGTTTTAATTCTCCGAAACACAGCCTGTCTGCGATGCCTACGGTGGGCTCGAGAACTTGCTGCTTCAGGGGTTTTCTTCCAATAGTAATAGAAGGTGATTAGTTCTCCCTGCAAATGCAGAAGGAAGACGTTAGAGGGGCAGGCAAGGCTGATGTGTCAGCTTTTTCCCTCCCCTTCGCCGTGGATGCGCGCACACCTATTGATGTAGGAAGCTTCAGGGTGCGTTTCAGACAAAGGAACAAATCCTCAGATACGACAGCAAAAAAATCCTTGCTATTTTTGTCATCTTTCGGAGGGAGGCACTGATGTAAACCCAGACGTTCCCACTCTTCCCCTCTACCGCCTCCTCCATCAGAGGAAGAGGTTTTCAAGCCTTCATCTCACCCTGGTCTCGCAGTTCAGAAGAGGGTGCCTTGCCCAGGCCCCTGCAGAGCTCCTCTCCTTCCATCAGAGCCTGCTAAGAGCCCTCGTGAATTTACACACAGAATAAAGATCAGTGCAAACAACGCCAGTTTGCCAACCCAAATCCTGCAAYAGGACACGCTTATTTTAAAATAATATTCCCGTTTAAGACGCTGGGAGTCAGAATAAAAGCATGTTCAGCAATGAGACTATAATCACAACACGCAACCATACTACCGCAAATCGTATTTTCATCTGAACATACAGGCCCCCATCTAAATTAAGCAAGCTGTTAAATGAGAACACCTAGAGAAATGAGTGATAATTCCATCCATAATGAATGTGGCTTACGCTCAAAAACTGGAGCAGCTGCCATTCAAAGCAGCGGCTGCAGCGCCCAGCTAAAGGATTGCATGTGGTTTTAATCGCTCCTCTCTTCCTTTGAAACTCCATCACTTTCCTGGCGACTTGTCTGCCTCCAAGGTAAAAGGTGGTGCTTCTTTCAAGTTGCAAGGGAAAATGGGGAAGTTCTAGCCAGCCCCTTGAAAATCAACATCAGAACAAACACACCCGAATTGCCCATGAAAAATGTCTCTTTGAACCGCGTTTTCTGCAAGCTGACGACGTAACCTCGGCCCGCTCGCCCGGCGGGGAAACCCTGYAGCCGACACCGGGGTCCGCGCTAGCCAAGAGCGCCCACGGTCCAATGCCCGAGGGCCCCATGGCCACAGCAAGGACCCAGGGGGGATTCTCACTGCTGATGTTTAAAGGCAGGTGCTGCTTTTACCCATAGTCCATTTAGAAATAGAGGCCCCCATGAAGGGCCACGGATGATCCTTGGTGAMGGACAAGGTAGACGTGTTGGCCGCTCCCGTGGGTGCTGCTGATCGGAGCCSGGTGATGCCCGCACCGAGATCCGAGCCACGGGGGGAAGCAGAAGTAGAGGGGGAAAATGAACCTAAGGCCACAGTCCCAGATTCTGCAGCATAAATGTCCAACTCTGAAGTGTTTGTACATATATATATATATTTTACATATATATATATWTTTATATATATATAAAAATCCCTTTCTCTGATGAGATTCTAAAACTAAGGCAGTAAACAGGAAAGCTGTAGATGCTCCAAAGGTTCTGGGTGGCCACAAGCATTCAAACTACAGTAGTCAAATCCTAAGGGTCAGCAGCAAGGAGCAAATCTSTAAATCCCATGTGGGAATGGCAGGGAATTAATGTGCTCCCCCTGACATGCGACAACAGGAGAGCAGAAACCCATCTCCTCCTTCCCAATGTAAAACAGTAAATRGGAACCTATTTGAGCTCTATTTACACATCGCAAACCCATCAGGTCCCAAGGGAAGTTTAATTTAGGCATGACACTACATCATAAAACCGACTGCTTAAAAAAGAAATGGTGCATATTTATGAAAAATAGGAACTTCTTGATCATAACACTTGTTTTCCCCCCGCCCGAGACCCTCACCAAAGCCACAGGCACAACTTTGCGTGCACGTAAAGATATAACAGGTATCATTCCATAATAAATTCTGCCCCACCTACAAAGTTTGGATATATTAAAGGATTGGAAAATAGTCTTTACTCCCAATTCAAAACGAATCCCCCTTGCTGCATGACAAGGCAAATGACTCAACCTCCCCATACAGGGGTTAAAGTCACCGAGGAAACGCAGAGAGAAAATGTTCCATACGCACAGGATTGACGTGATCTACACTGAAAAAAAAAAGCATAAATTCCACGCCAGATTTTATTAGCTGCCTGGCCATCAAATACTATATTGTCTACCTAAGGGATTAAAGGCTGGAGCGGAGTGAATGTGAAAGGATTAGGAACAGCATATTGGTGACTGCATGGGTGGCAAAAGCTTGGGGACAAACAAAGGAATACGTCGGGAGGGCTTTGGTTTGCTGGGGAGCGAAACAGCTCCCGGCCTCGCTGCGAGGGAAGTCAGATGAACTTTAATCAAACGCGCGCGGCGAGCGCCCCCGAAACCCATCGCACACCAAGGCAGGGAACAAAAGCCGCTGCGGAAATCAATCGCTGGCTGAAACATTAACGCCGGCGAGCATTGATCAAAGCCCCCTCGTACAAAAGGCAGCCTTGCAAAGGAGCTGCCRGTCGCGCTCGCAAGCCAACACGGGCGCAGCGCCCGCGCCGCTGACACCRGCGGCCCCCCGTGAGCGTTGTGGGATCTCAGCCCCGCGCAAGGTCCTGCGCTCGACACGTCCTGCAGCTCTGCTGTAATTGTGGACAGTGGGATGAGCCCAGGGGCGGCKGCTCCGGAGCTGGGATTCCCTGGGATTCTCTTCCATGCTGGGAAGAGTCCTCACCTCTCAGCTTGTAAATGCACTGGGTGTCTGAASGGGTTTTTGTGCTGCCTGTGGTCCTCCTCCCAACCGTGGTCTCTTCTCCATTAAGATCTGATGTAACCGTCCTAACTTGTCAAACTCATAATGCAAAACGAGGAGCAKCAGTCGGGGTTCAGTGCTGCTTCCCCCAGGAGAGCCCCCCCTCACAAGGCACAGACCTGCTCTGCAGCAGCCACCCCGCTGCAGCTCCTCATGGTCCAACCTCCTCCAGCCCAGAAAATTTACCCCATGGTCTAGCTATTAATAAAAGTTACACCTCCTTTCAGCTCAGTTCCAGGGGCTTTTTTTGTTCATTCGCTTGTTTTTAATGAAGGAAGGGGGTCAGATTCGCTCCCCTCCGGCAGCGTCAAGACGTCCTGTGGATGCCACCCTGGAGGGGAGGYGAGAGGGCCCTCAAGCCCCCAGCACCTCTGCTTCCACAGCACAGGCCATCTGCACACCCCTTCCTCRGCACGTGGCTCCTTTCCCTGCCTTCTGTCTCTTGTTTCCACCCCATAGCAGCTCAATCCCTCCCTGCCTCCTCCCCTAGACAGGAYCAGGGCAGGCCCCTGCGAGCTGCTCCACACCCTGAGCAAACCCAGTGCGTGCCCTGCTTTGTCACTTCTTATCAGGGCTTTTCAAATGCAGGATACGCAGCACACGTCGTTCCGTGTTTGGCTTTAGTCTTGCCTTAGGTAAGCAAAGGATTAGCTCCGGGCGTGCATTCCCGGGCGCGCATTCCCGCTCCCTCCTCCGGAGGCCGAGCAAACACCGCAGCTCACCTCGAGGACCGGCCCTGGGATAACAACGCGGGCAGCAAACAGCCTAATTGCTGTTTAATTTCCCCGGAGCCCGGCARTGCCAGGAGAAAACAGAACACAAAGCAGCAAAGAGCACGGGGAGGGGGGATGGCTTGGCTGTAATTAACCCAAGCAGGTAAATGACAACGCTCTGCGGTGGCGGCCGCGCCGGCCACGCGGGTGCAGGGAACAGAGCGCCCAGCTGTGGTCTTAATGAATTCACCATCTTTCTGGAACGCATCAAGATTTTATTAAGGCAATTTGATTTATCTAATGCCCTCCATCACGCTGAGGCCCTCTGCTAAAAGCAGCGCGTCCAGGGCCATTCCCTTCCAGGACGCGGGGCAAAACGGAGGGTTTCAGTCCCTCCAACTATGCACCCAAAAGGGGCCAATTCAGGAGGTGGAAACGGCACAAGCAGCCCCAAATCCTCTGGCTCCTTGAGCAACACAACCTACCAAGGCAGGAAAGGCAGCGAGCAGAGTGTTGCATTAATCCTGGTTGTAACTATGACTTCCAGCCTGTGTCTGGACGTGGCTAACGTGGAAATCTCACGCCAAACAAGCCACAACATTTCAGAAAGGCAGCAGGGCAGGGAAAGCAGAACCGCACAGTTCAGCGAGGCTGAACTTGGGGCATTTTCACCATTTCAAGCCTGGCCCCYGTGCCACTGTCAGCAGTGACAAATAGGTTTGCATAGGGCCTAATTAAGCAGCAAGGCTGCGGTTCGGGCGCTGATTAATGCCCGCCCTGGGTGCGCGGCGCTGCCGCACACTGAAATGCTGCTCTGGCTTTGAAAAAACAAACAATATTTTAATAAYGCTACTAAAAGGGTATTTACAATCTGAGGGTGCTTGGTAAGAAATCTCCCGCGGGTCTCCCACTTTCTCCAGCCTATTTTAAAACTCCAGCAGGCCCACGAACTATTTCTTATCTCCTSTGCTGCCTTCTCCTTCACCCGCTCTCTGCCAAGACCCCTTTCCTACAGTTTTTGCACAGGAAACACCCATTTTTTAGTGTTTCTAATGGCAAAATCAGTAGGTTAACTTCCTTTTATATTAGAAAGTCCTGGCGAAACTGGTTGACCAAGTGGGAAAGCAAAAAGCAAAAGGAGAGGGATGCTGAAAAGCCCAACCAGCTCTCTAGTGCTTTATGCCAGCTGCACCAGTTCAACCCCAAATAGACTCACAAACCTCCCCAGGAAGCCAGCTGAGRTTCTAGCTGTAATTTTTCTTCTTTTTTTTTGGTATCAAACCCCCTGCAATCAGGCACAGCTCAATGGTTTTAATGGGTCAGTCCTCTGCAGACCGGAGGAGGAAAGGGCTGCTGTGTCCTGCAGATGAGCCAGGCCTCCTGTCCAACCCATCACTTGCAAACTGCTTCACTCCTCCTAACGCTGAATCGTCTCTGGAACCTGAATATTTCATTTGAGAGGTAGCAGATACAAACCAGAGACAAAAGATTAATAATCGCACAAGATTTTCTTCTTTCAACAGCACCTTGTTGGCAGAGGAGCACAGGGCTGCGGATCATCTCCGCTGCACGATGAAACTGGAAACCTGCCATCGCTTTGGTTATTTCAGACGTCGTGAACGTAACAACCCCATTTTATCAATGGCAAGTGGTTCGTTCTCAAGCAGGGCAGCCCTACTGATTAACCTCAAACTGTGTGAGCAGCTCGGTCGGAGGCAGTTTGGGCTGCAAAAAGGCTTCCTAACTCGGACCTGGGCTTCGTTGCACCCTCATGAAGCACAGAACTGGCCAAATATCCCTCAGGAATGCGCCAAGGGATTCAACGGACTTGCCTTTTGCCCTCTATTTTTTCCTTTAATTTTATATACTTCTTTATTCCTGCCATTTTCTGTACAGTTTTAGTAAACTAAACGAGAAGTTTAAATGTTATTGTTCAAAGCCTAAACCAAAACCTCAGTCACAAGTTTCTGTGCCACGTCTAAGCCGTAATTCCGGGCTGCGGCATTCGCTACCTTGTTCCAGCGTGGAATTAAGGTTGCACACAGTGGTAAGAAATGAGATATATTAGTGCATTATGGAAGTTTCCCCAGCTAATTGGCTATGCAAACAACTCCTTTTTCTCGTTTTTAAGGATTTTAGCTTGAAAATCTGTCGTGCAGAGCCAAAATCAGGGTGAGTTAGTGCAGCGTTTCCATCCTCAGCCCCAGCTGAACGCTGCTGACCCCCTCTCCGGCTGCATGTCGTGCCAGCGTGACAAGAAAGCTTTTATAATTAAGGTTTCTGCCTCCAGAGACTCCTCTTTGTTATTCAACAGTCCCCGATACCCAGCGGAGCGCAGGCTGGTGGCTGCATCCATTACTAATTATTAGAGCCCATCTTTAAGGGCGTCGCTTGCGGTTCTRCACGCTGGGCAGGAGCTGCCTGGGCCACCAGGGCCGCCTGGCAGCGTCTCTCTCCAGCTTGCTCAATTACCAGGCGAGTGAAACCACAAAGGACCCGCTCGCCCTTACACGTGTCCTGCTCAGCTCCCCTTTGCGACTCACATTAGTGGGATTTCAGAGGCTGAAAATCCCCTTTTGCACCTCCAGCTGTTCCCCCTGGTCAACATAATTCAGACCCTGCTGAGCCAGGACATCTCTTCCTACCAAGGCTCAGGTTGGCATAAATTGCAGGTTCCTTCCCACCTACTGTTCAACATCTATTTCTTCTCCCTAGCAAATACTCAGCCTTGGTCCCTTTGGCTTATCCTGGTGCCCAGCACACTGTCCCCAACGCGCAGGACGGGTGAATTACACAGCCCATGTCGTCTTCAGGGACAGAGMTGAAATGCTTCTGCAAAGGCAAGAGGCAAGAGTGTTTTCTTGAAGCCAACAAGGTTCAAAACTGTTTCATCCAATGTCTTTCAGTGTCATCCTCTCATGAACCACCAGCTCTCACAGTGGGTACCTTCCACACGAGGGAAAAAAAGAGCCTTGGATAAATACCCGTATAAATTAAACAGTATATGAGAGGTTTAGGAGCCCAGCTTATCTTCTCAGGCTTGGAACACACCACATTTTTACCTTATGAAGCTAGATCAGTGCTGGTTCACGTGGGTGTGTATACGAGAGCAAGCAAGTGTGCACAGCAAGCCATAAAGCTGCTAAAACCACCCTGCTCCATCCCGTAAACATTTTTCTATTTATCTGCCCTTCATTACATGGACAATCTTATTATCTCTGCACATCCTCAAAGCGACAGCCGTCAGGGTCACCCTATAAAATATACATTGGCAATGTTACATTTAATGACTGGAGCGAGGAGAAAAATGAAGGATGAGCAGGGCGGAATACTGCAGGATATTTTAAAGGGATCATCAGTTATATCTGTGCATTTCCCGAGGTGATAATTGAATGACAGTGGCTGGAGGGAAACCCATTTTTGAGCTCAGGAAAGGACTGTTAAGGAAAAAATGTTTTTGTACTGGCAGCATGTAATGGCCGCCAGAAAATGAAAAAGGCTCCTTCGACCACAGCAGTTCTTCTATTTTATTGCTTTTATACGGGGCGCTGAAAATTTTCAGCTCCGATCAGCTATTCAACCTGATCTGAAAATATGGACAGACCRGGATTATTTTATGTTATAAACGAGACTACCTTCTGTTATGCTTTGCATGTCAGCTCCTATTAATTTAAACGAAAGATCAATCTGGGAGCACAAGCGTGGGTTAAAAGGTGACATCCCGGACAGAAGGGCAGCAAMATTTTGCATAATTTTGCAAAATATTGCAATTGCATAATTTTCTTTTAAACACAGTATTAAAAATTCAATTCCACTGTTCAGCAGGAAACTTAATCTAATGCTACATGCTCATTTGCAAGCCTTTTCATTCTGCACTACCAAAATTGGGCTTGCAGTTACTAAAAAAGTTTGRTAACATTATTATTGCACGGTGACAAAAAATTTCAGATAGAACCAAATTATACTTATCAAAACATTTTCTGTATTAGAATTCCTGGTCTTTTTTTTTTTTTTAAGTTCTGYTATTTGACTACTTCACAGMAACTCGTGTATATTTMTACATRAACCAAACCACATCCCTTTAATTGTCTTGCTGCCAGCTGTAGCCAGTACTTTGGTTTGTTTCTTTCTATGAAACCACCTCATTCCTTCCCTGGACTCATTYGGAACTGCTGCATCATTTGGTTTCAAGCAAAATCCGATCCTTGCCATGTTCTCTTCCTGGAATGGGCCGCCCCTCTGCGCTGCAGTTTATTCCTGTAGCACGTGGGATTTGCCCCGCGTTGTGCCTTGGTTTGTTGTTTCTCTTGTGGTTTTGCTTCTAGCACCTGCGCTGCGCTCCCTCCCTAACCCCAGTTCCTTCCTGGCCAGGAGGGGCCTCCGAGACGCTGGGTACCAGCAAAGCAAGAACCCCAGAGCAGAGCTTCCTGTTTGACAGAACAAGAAAAGGGGAGAGGTAAATGAGGATCAAACCGTTTGTGCTCCCAACGTCACACTGGGCAAGTGCTTTGATTTAAATACAGAAATAAGAGAGTGATGAGCCATTTAACGCCCAGGCAAACGCCAGCAATGCTGTTTTGCCACCAGGTCCAAGCGCTGCCGAGCTGCCCCTGCCTTGAGCACCGCAGTGCAACAGATGGTTTTGGTTTAGCTGACACATCCGTGAGGAATCGCAGGGCTCGGCCTGTCAACCCCACACGGGATTTCCTCTGAAATACAGCTTCCTCCCCTTGCAGCCCACGGCCTATAGGGGAGCTCCTGAGTTTTAACGTTGTACTAAAATGCTTAAAACCCACTCCAGGAAATGCCTAAAGTGGCACGGGAGGTAACAACGCTGCAAAATAATCCCCCCTGATCACGAGGAAAGCCGATACGCAATCACCTGAAAAGAGAAGTCACCACAACTGCTTATTCGACGGCGAAAAGTGGCAAAGCCCCCAGTTTTGTGCTGAAGGCAGCTGGAATTTGACTTCTTCACAAAAACCCCATCAGCCGATGCCCGGCTCCTGAGCAAGCCAGATGCTGGAGCAGAGCCAAACCTCCCACATCTGGGAAGCATCTAAAGGCAGCCCAAGTCCCCCAAAGCCAGCACCGAAACCCGCGGCCACTCGCAGCCCCAACGCCGCCTGAGCTGGGGACAAAACCAACGGGCTCCGTGCAAACAAACCCGACATCCCCGTCCCTCAAGCCTTGATTTTAAACAGACTCCCCCAGCTATGATCCCTGACCAGCTGTTTTCCTTTCGCTGCTCTCCAAGAACGTTTCTTTAGCTGGCAGATTTTCTAGATTAAGCGTGGAGGATCGAGGAGCATTTCAAGTATTTTCCTAGTTATCGCAGGGGCAACA
Organism: Eudromia elegans; assembly: GCA_003342815.1. Lineage (NCBI taxonomy): Eukaryota > Metazoa > Chordata > Aves > Tinamiformes > Tinamidae > Eudromia > Eudromia elegans. Next base: position 213,436 of record PTEX01000203.1, read on the forward strand.
TGTGGGAAGATGGTTCTTGGAGGAGGACGCCGAAAGGAAAAACAAGGAGCTGCCACAGAAGACGCTGATCCTGCAGTTACTGCTGCTGCTTCCAGCTTCAAATTCCTTCTCAAGGGAAAAAAAAAGAAATCTTGGCATGCAAAATTTAACTAAAAGGCAATACTAAGAGCTGTAAAGCAATACAAGGCTGCCCCGTTGTTGCTCACTGTAATATGTGCACAGTAAGSTGCAAAGTGGAGAAAAACCTACCAATTTTTCACAATTCTGTCAGGCCCCGGTGTCCCTGGCAAGCACCAAGCCTACCTGCACCTTCAGAAAGGCAAAGGGATCCCTATTTCACAAGTGGCAGTGAGGGCAGAGGGGGAGGGAAGATGAGGGGGAAAATAAAAGGAGAAGGAGTCAGAAAGGGGGGTATGAGGTAGCTCTGATTCACATCCCGTATCTCGTGCARGGTGATTTCAGAGCCACGTGGCGGGTTGCAAGGACACAGGGGCTCGTCTGCTCCTGCCGGAGACGCCAACCTCCAGCTGAGGAGCCGGGGCCGCGGGACGTGGGAGGAGGAGGACGGAGCGGACGCGTTAGGACCAAAACAGCATCTTTCATCACCTCAAAACRCACGGCCAGTTTCGGCGAGTCCCAAACCTCAGAGACAGAACTCGCAAGCTCTGGGTCCCCATCGCTAGCCAAGCTCATCTTCAAATAACTATTCTCCAATTGGGCAAATTTCAGATTCGGACCCAGCGGGTGCCACAGAGCAGCTGCAAGGTTGGAAAGGCATCTCCATCCACCCAGCCCTGTTTAGYTGTCTGAATTCCCCACCTTCTCCCATTGCTCCCCATTAAGTCTGCAGCCTTGCAAGGCCAACCCTCCACGCACACGTCCCTTGATTGCAGGGGCGCCACACGAGAGGCTCCACTTGAAGATCTATGTTAGCATCACATGTCTCAAAAGGCACTAGAAAGAACTCTAAAAAAACACTAGAAAAAAAAAAATCAAGGTGGTAGCAAGATAGTAGCAGCAGGCACAACCACTCCTAGCTATTTAACTCAGCACTGCCTTTTCTTAAGCMCATATCTTAAGAGACTTTACTGTCAGCTTGGACTTCCAGCCTCACCTTTGCATGCTACCAGACTCTATTTCCAGTGATCATCTGTACAAATCAGCAACATTAGGGAGCATAAATTTGAATTAGGAACAGTGATTTCCTGTAAGGAAAACTCCAATTAAGGAAGCCTTCAGTGGAGGCACATGCTAACTGATTTAGTCAGGGAATTATCTGCCCTTGCAACAACATAAGAATGGATTTTTAAAAAGCTGAAGAGCCTTACGGGGCTCTAGATACACAAGCAGCAGCTCCCCTGGTTCCCCACTACAAAGCTGSACTACATTTTGGGCTTAGTTGATGTGCTCTTAGCATTTGGCTTAGCATAGCAAAGTGTTATGCTACAAATAAGCTCTGCAGAAAGATGCAGAGACCCAAGGTCATAACTCAGTGCTTATATAAATGCCAATATTCAACATGTTTGCCTTCATGGCACATTCATGTTTGAAACCCAGAACATCCAGGGTCTGTTTGGAGGGTACAGAGCCTCTTTTTCCCATTTAGGGACAGAAGATTTCCAGTTGTGAATCCAGATCTTTAATCCAGAGCTTGGCTAAGCTCAGCGATAGCCATGGGAAGAGCAGATCTTCGCCTGGGGACACTGAATTCCTGCAGCTTTTACAAGGGATTCCCATTCACACCCAAAGGAAACCAGGCCATAAAACCATCAGCAAGGAAAGGTCACGGTGACACACGGCCTGTGGCTTTGGGAAGCTCTGCTCCTCTTTTTCCTTGCCCTACCCTCCTCAGTCCTYAGGAAGCCTCTGCTACAGCTGTGGTTTGCTCTGAGGCCTCCAAAGCCTCATGCACCCCCAGCACCCTGGTGAACCAAGCAGAGCTGTTTTCCTACTCGGAGAGATGAGCTAGGCCAGCAGAAAGGCCCACAAGGAGCTGGATACAAGAGACAGGTCCAGGGGTGACTCGGAGCACTCACAAGCAGCAGATCATGATGCATTCAGCTCATTTTGGTCCGATATACACAGAAGTAGCACCTTTAAGCTGTGTTAGAAAAGGTTCTTTCTGGTTGACATCTTTGTAGCCTCTCWAAATGCAGAATCCTTGTGTTTTCCCTATGAAATATTCAATAACCTAAGAATATTCTCAGCTTTATGTGCTGYTCTCCATTAATTAGGAGCAAATCACAGCTGTGACAGTCATCTCGGCTCTTAAARGCATCTGCTGTTTCAAACAATTCATCACCTCATGTTATTCACCAGGACATTATTACTTTGCTACCATTTYTGTGCTGTTTAACTCTTCCCTCTCTGTGCTTGGCCAGGCTGGCAGTATCCTGTTCTACCAACCATAAACCCCATAATGTCCTGATTTAGGAAAATTCAAAGGAACAAAAAACTATCAAGATTGAAGTCTTTTTTTAATACAAACACACTGAATTACTCAACATAACCAAGGTAGGCATCTTGTGGTAATGGGAATTGGAGATATTACATAACTCTGGGAAAGAAATCCCATGATACATGAAAGATGGAGCCCACAAGTACTATGTACATGGTTAAAATCACTTTACTCTGCTGCATCTAATCACATATGTTATGGGCATAGGGTGCATTTTGAGTGTCCCATGTCACTTTGTAAATAATTCCTTATCATTCCAGCTCTCCTGTTTTTTCCTAATTAAACTAATCCCAAATAGCTAAGTTGCAGCTTTTATTTTTGTCCATCCTTGCAGGCACTATTTGTATAAWAATTGAATTATTTCTCAGCTCAYTTGTGTGTTTCTGCTGCTCAGTCCATTCCTATTGGAGCCAAGAGCACAGCTGGGATTCTCCAGGTATATTCRTTGCTGGAATTAGCAACTAGGGATWGCAGGACAAAAAGCGGTGTCTTCAGGTGGGGATGAAACCAAAGCAGCAAATTAAGACAAAAGCAGATGATATTTTCATGAAAATGATACTAACAATAAAAACAAGCGAGAGGAAAGATAGAAATGATGAAAAGTGCATTACTTACTRGAATTTTCTTGTAAAAATTTGACAGTCATGTTAGCATCTCTTAAAGCTCTTTACACACYTCTTATACATGAATACATACAAAGAGGCCCAAGAAACATCTGGCTTTACCTCTGGCAGGCACAACTCTTATACTGCTTCCCTTGCACCCTGCAGAAGTATCCAAATCCCTCCTGCATTCACGTGTCCAAAGCAGGGAAGCGTCTTGTCAAATGAGTACGTTCTGATCTAAAATTGAAGCCACAGGATTACTGAAGATGAGGGAGCAAAAGCAGAGAAAAACCCTTTACAGATTCCACGCCGTTCAGAAGAGGCGAGCCTGACAAAAGCAARCGCACAAACATCCACATGCCAACATACAAACAACCAATTAATCCTGTTAATTGCCTGTCCAAAGCTCGTTATTAAATTAAACATCCCAAGTAGATGGCAGTGAGCGGAGCGCTGCTATTTGTCCCTTTGCTGCCTCTCTCTGTGGTCATCCTTCCCTCGGCACAGGGCAACTTCATGCAAGAAGATCCCGCTCCTGGACACGTCCGTGAGCCGGTTTTCCCATGTCAACAAGCCGAGTGAGGCTGCTTGCCTTTCAAGGCAAACTAACCACAATTTTAATGCTACAAGTATATATGGATCGAAGGGCGGGCTAGCTTTAAATTAAACAGAAGTTATTTCCTGTATAGATATATGGATTGCCAGCGATTACCCTGGCAGAAGCTGCACCTCGACCAACTCCCACARCACTCTCAAAACTTCAGAATTCTAMAACTTTACGAATATGGAGAAAAAAATATACACGGGAATTCAAACAGGAATGGTTCTGTGTACTTACTTGATTTACTTTTATTTCTAAGCGTAAACATAGCCTTAATCTGCATTTCTTTGCAAGAAAATCATTGCTGGCATAGACTTAAGACAAACAGGAGAGGCTTCCTCCTACCAGTGTTTTCCTCACTCAAACACATGCTACTTGCAAAGCAATCGCCTAACTGAAGCCCTTCTAATTATCCAATACAGCAGCASAGCTTTTGCTGTGGTTCACCAGTCCCTTTTTGCTGTGGTTTGGTTAGAAATAATTACAACAACATATAACTGGATCCTGGTGCCTCACATAGGTGCACATCCAGCAACTGCCCTGGCATCAACCCTGCGGAGCTCTCAGCAAATTGTTTGTAGGGTCCTGTTGCATGGAAATACTCGGGCAGGGCTTCAAACCCAAAAGCAAACGGGTATTTAAGGTAGTAAAGGAGTTAACAGATGCTCAATGGTTCTGTATGGGGAGGGAAAGGAGATTTGGGGAAGTGGGGAAGATGACAAGAAGTGGACGGATGATGTTAGGAGGTTGCATGGTGCTACAGAGACTGACACCTCTGGGTATTCCCATTCTTTCCAGGGGAAAATCCCTTTGGGAATGGCGAGGTCCCACTGAACGCCAGACCAAACCACACCAGTCCATGCAGTTCCCACTAGTCGGGGAAGCTGGCAGGAATTTGGCTGCTTTTGCAGCCCACTTAAAGACACCTCATCTTTCCACTGGCTTTTGCCTTCTACCCATAGAGAATGGCAGCTGCAACAGGGCTGAGAAGCCAGGGGCTGATTAACAACGTATTTGGGCAGCTACATAAAGGGCTCCGTTCAGYAGCGAGGAAAACAACATGTATTCCTAAAGAGAAACTGAAGCAAGAATATCCAAAGCCAAAACAAAACAAGAAACGGAGCCTGAAGAAATTTTATTCCTAAGGAAGTCCCCGCTAGTCTGTTTTTCCTTTCATTTTACCCTGACCTTTATGGGATGACAAACCAGGAGCGAGCAGCGGGCYGGGGCGGCTGTTTATCTGCAGCCTGCAGGACTCGGTCCAGCTCTTCGGCTCCAAGATGACAACTAAAGCAATCAAACACAACGTGAAAGTCGGACTTAAAAACCTCCCGCAGCTTTTCTACATAAGTTCACTTGAAAAGGGCAAAGCTCAACTGCAGTAATTCGAAAATAACAAAAWCATTGGTTTGACAAAGCCAGAAAACTAGGGAAGCAGGTATTTGGCAGGGATTGACTTAAATTCACTACATGCTTATTACCATTAACTGCTGCAGCAAAGGAACTCGTGGAAGCGCAATTCGGAATWACCAGTGCTGGCAGCTACAAGAGACGGCATAAACGTAAGGCTATATGTAATAATAAATTATATATATAATAAATAAGGGCTATARAAGAGTGAGGGGACGAGGTGGGATCGGTAGGGCAGTTTTCACTTAAATCTCACTGATTTCTTCTTTTCAGCAGCACTATTCATATGCTCTATAAGAGGACACAGTGGAAAACAGAAGCCACTCACTGCAACAGCGACCAGTCACTGACCATTCCCCGCCATCTCTCTACGATACCAACACATCTATGAAATAAAACTAGCTAAAAAGAAAAGCATTTTTTTCAAACATGCCTTGGACAGCTATAGGCTAAAAACACTCCTGTGGTTCAAACTGAGCAAGATGATTTTAGCTTCTTTATTTCCAGTCTTTTGCTGGAAAATCATCTGCAGTGTTTTTGAAGAGCTTGGAAATGCAAGAAACACACAGACTCCTCTGATGCAAAACCATTACTCATCTTAGAGGAATATAAATAAGGGCAGGAAAGGAGGGAGAGTTTTGTGCCTATGGCAGGCAGGCAAATTCTTTTTCAAAGCTCTTATGCTCACAACAAAAGAATGTGCTTCCAAAGCCTGGCAACAAAAATCTATCACATCAAATGGCACAGAATAATAACACGAGCAGGAATTGTTAAATCAATACAACTTTAACACAGCACTGAAGGTGGAAGGCCTTTGTCCATGTCACTTCATCATAACAAGGTGCAAGTCCAGAAATGCAACCTGCAGAGTTATTCTGCATGCTGGATCTGGTTTAACAGGGGGAATTAGGATGAATGCCTTCTTTCCCACACGGTTGGTAAGCAGCCCAAGTGTGCAAGGCTCGTGGCACCCTTTTTTAAGCACAGCTAAGACTGCAAGTAATGAAACTATGGAACAAAACCAGTGTCCAAAACCTACACCACCACGGATGCCTGGAGATCACCTTCTTCCCCGTTATCCTCCACAACTGCATTACTTGAATACAAGGAAAAGAAACCACAGGCAGAAGAGTTGGTCCTCCTGCACCTAAATTTTAAGTAAGTGGAGCTCTAGTGAAGGGAGTCAACCAAAAGGTGAAGAACACTGTAAGAAAACACAAAAAAACACAAGAAAACCCCACGAGGGGCTTTCAAAAGCTGTAAGGAAGCATTTAATGGAAGGAGCACCTGAGAGGTGTGTTTTACCTTGAGCTATTAAACAGAAGGATATACAGCATTGGCTCTGATTACRAAAATTAGTAGTAGGCAAAAGCCGTAACAGGACAGGCAAAGATTAAGGCACAAGGAAACTGTTTTTCCAGGCAGGCTGACTGACAACTAAGCCAAGAGAGTAGCACACTGAAACAATAGTTTATTTTGTATTAAAGCACTATCAGGGCTGGGAAGGATTCAAGGACCCCACAAGATTTCCATCTTTTTGCTGTATGGAAACTCTGCATTCTTGCATTCTCTTTTCTCTGGCAGAGTCCCATGGTCAGGTGGAGGTGGGAAAGGGGGTACTGGTGCCTCCAAAAGGTGCATAGAGACGTTTGCTGCCCAAGAGCAACATCGCTTAGATCATCCCGGTCGAGCAGTGCAGCCAACATGGCAAAGTGCCCTGGGTTTGCTGCAAATCCTAAGSCCCCAAAGGGGCAGAAAATAAGTGATAGGGCTGCAAGGAACAAAGAAAAGAGGTGAAAAAGGGTTGTTTTTATAGTCCACCTCGAACACTCCTTCCCTCCTAGCGTGGCGGTGACAAGGACAGATCGCAGCGTTGGCCAAGATCACCTCCTCAGCCATTAAAAAGGCCGCTCACCTTCCCGGAAACGAAGCTCTTCAAACCTCAGCAGTAACCACGGGCAGCAGCGACACGTTCACTTTATCACATCCTCCCCATCGCCAACGGCCCAGGTTTCCCCGTACCATTAACCCAGCCCCGTGCGGGATGCCCAGATTTACAAACTAAATTTGTGGGAGGTCGGCCTTTCCTGAGGGCAAAAACGCCCCATGTGGAAAGCGTTAAGGCTTTTTTTATGTAGTGGAAGGGGGTTCTTAAAACTACTACCGTTCAGCTGGGAAATCCTGGAGCTTTGCAGATCATTAGAGGCTTGGGAAGTGCACGGAGAAGGGCAGAGTCAGCAAAACMAACCCCTGCTCCTGTGGGATGCGCCGGCATGGGGAGAGAATCCGAGTGAAATGGGGAGGACCTGGCACATTGCATGGGGAAAGGGCTGGTTTATAACCCAGACTGGCCATTATCTCCTTAAAGGTTCGGTCTGGAGACACCGTAAGGAATAATTCAAAGTACAAGGGTTGCAGAGCCTGTTCTCCCTGCACCACAGCCCCTTTAAACAAAGTCACTGCCCGTAAATCACCACTCTCAATTTCTTCCACAATCTGGATAATTCCAGGGAGTCTTCTTTGGCAAGAGAGGAAAAGACAGTAATCAAGCACCACTTCTCTTTTACAGCTGTTTTGGAACAAAAATGACAAAATGAGTGCATCTGTCTACTGAAGTTATTATTGTCGCGCTCTCGCAGCGCAGTTATAGCAGCATTTTATGGGATATTTAGGACTAAATAATGTATTTGGGGCTGATTCGGTGCCAAGATGACACCACAGCTACAGTTCGCACGGTGCCATCTGGGGCAGGATGCAACAATTCAGGCCAATGATCTGTTGTGGAGAAGAAAGTTAATTTCATGCCCAGTGTGGCRGGCAAGAAACATTAAAAATACAGCATACTTTCAGCCAATGTCAGATGGTCTTCTTCTGTTGCACAGTCCTTTTGCCCCCAAATGGGGCAAAACACCTCATGTTCTGGGCCGGAGCACTCTATGTCTTTGTTAAGCACCCAAGGGTGGTTCCTGGGGGTAACAGGGATGAAAAATGGGGCAAATACATATAGGTAGATACAGAAGAAACCCCACACATAGGGAATAAGCACCAGGTTCAAATAGGAGGCTGAGTGGCAGGATCTGCTCGTGCTTCACTGCAGTTTGTTTTCCACTATCAGGCCGGGCAGCCAGGGCCTTAGGACTCACCATTAGCCAGACAAGCCACRTGTCTGAAAACTCCTCTATCCATCCACTAGAAATCAGTGTTCCCATTGCAGAGACAAGAGAGAAGCCCTAACCAGCATCCGAGACGAACCGTCTCAAACACACGTTCAGCTCTAACACGTTAGAGCTTCCTCCTCCGGCTTCTCTTCCGAAGCACCAATCCCATCCTAGGATGTCAGCTCAATTCCCAACAGTCTTGTCCCCACCGTGCAGGATCACACGGAGCACGACGTTACCCGGCTTGTGTAACACTAACGCTGTTCTGAGACAGGATGTTCCACAAACATCGCTGTTGCTTCCTGTGACGTTTCTGTTTCCCCCTTCTGAAACGGCATCTTCAAGGCTTAAAGAGCGTTTTCAGYCAGAGAAAAAGCTGTCTCAAGGAGAGCCCTGTTTTAGGCATTCCCAGGACTCACAGGAGCTGAAGGCTGATGTCTGAGGATATGATATCATCTGAAAACTGCCATAAAAGGGTAAGAAAAAAGGAGCTTAGCCTTTCTTTTTCATAGAGAAAAATACATAATAAACAGTATCCAACTGTTGACCAACCAAAACAGTCTGACCAGAGATCCACATTCCCTCAGCGCAAGTACAAAAAGAAAGAAATCACAGTAAGAAAATAGGCTACCAATAAAATGCTTTACGACAGTGAATTATACACAGAAGGTAACAAAAATATGGAATTGCTAACAGCCACCGAAGTATTTTTCTCTTGCAATTGTCGAGAAAGACTCAGACAATATTGTATCAATTTCCCACATAATCTTGGCTTAGATCATCTTCTATGCACTTTCCTCCACAAAGCAGAAATTGTCTTTGTTGGCTCTGGGACAGAACACAAGCAATTGGTTAAAGCTCCTCTTTTACTTGCAACAATATTTTACCTCTCCCTACCTCTAGCCCTTCRGAGAAAAATAAACAATGGGTTTCGATCTTGTAAAGTAAGATAAAAAGCAAAATCAGAGCGAAAATAATAGACCTGATTTATTATCCGTGCCGAATGCAATCCTAGGGTCCAGCTGGCAGTGAATGTATCTTCTATTTTTACTTCCCTCATGCTCTTCACCTATGAAGATTTCTTAGTGGGAAACCCAAATAAGCAGCCCAGATCCTGAGCTGATGACATTGCAAGGTTACCTTCAGAGCGTAATAGTGAATGAATGCAACAGAAATTGAAGAAAGTATAAGAAATGAAAAAGCAAATGYGTATCGGGTGCTTTCTGTCTTTGATTTTACTTATTTCAACTGCAACTGAGAGTGATGTGCATTTGAAAAAGGCATTTTGGTCTTGGTTGTAACCTTAGCTCCTAATCAGATGGCCAAGCACTAATGGCACCGGGCCATGAAACTGAACTCKAAGAATCAGCCAACGCAAAAGGCAGTTTGCAGAACAAGGACTAAAGATGGCAGTGATATATTCCTCCAGGATAACATTGTACTCCGAGGAGCAACCCAGGAAATGGAAAGGAAGGGACACGCACGGTACATAAACCATGAAATAGGAACTGTGGCCCAAGCTTACCCAACAGAGCACGGAGTTGGCAGCTCCAGGCACTTAGAAACGTGCAACCACTTTTAGAAACAACGAAGACGCGGTGGAGAGCAGAGGTAAACCAGAAACGTTCTCTCTCTTTAGAGAATTTTCCAARCCTTCTGTTTTACTAACCAATAAAAGTGACATTTGTAATAGGTTTACCAGCTAAACTGCTAAAATCAAGCCAAATCACAGCAAAGACGCATACTGAATATCCATAATCATGCTCTTTGCAAGCAGCTTTCCGCTCGGCGCTGCCTGAATCCAGGAGCATCTCCACCTGGGCTGGGCTCCTCAACGTTCGGCCCTTCACGACATTCCTTGGCAGGCTCGTCCCGCGCCGGAGCCTGATCCCAACCAGCACGTCGCCGCAGCCCTCGGCTTCATCTTAGAGCCAAACGTGTTAACACAGTGGCCCCATCCATCAGCTGAGCGAGTCACGCAGTTAATAAATACGTAAAAATAAAAAAGGGAAGCGTGTTCTGAGCTGTTTGTTATGCAAAGGAACCTCGGGTTTCGCTTGCGCCGGGGGGAGCAGAGCGACTGCCTCATGTCTCGGCCTGGTTTTTAAGGCAGACTGAAGCCCAGAGGATATCTGCTCATTCTAAAGAGGGAAAAAATAAGTCCTGGGCTCTCGTTTCTAAGTCCAGAGCCTAGTCCCTGTTCTAACAAAGCCTTCCAAGTGCAATATCCGTATGATAGAAGCACGGGCAGCGCCGAGCGCCGAAATGAAAAGCAGCAGTGGCTGTTTATGTTGGCAGCCGCTTCAAACTCTAATGGAAAATTTCAGCTCCGACTGCATCTAGGCTGGAGCGAGTTATTAAGGAGAAAGGTTCGGCTTTCAAACAGAAAGGGCTCGCAGCACTTGCCCCTATTTGAGCACTCTCCTTTAGCAGAGACAAATCGGGGAAAAAACGTGCCGGGTCCACACAGTGCATTTATATCCCATCAGGATACAAGGGGACAGAGTGCTTGGGCAAAACCTATCTCCTTTGGGAGAGGAGGACAGCGAGTAACAGCCCCCGTGCCACTCAGACGCAATTAAACTCGGCTACTGGTGAAAATAAGTTATATCACTACATAGCAATATTAAAAAATTAATGTGGGGCTAACTCATCACTTCATACTAAGGGACTGGAATATATTCACCTAATTACTCTAATTTTTTTTTTTTTTAAATGAAGTAAAACTGCTATTTGAACCGTTACGCTGGGGGAGCAGCATTACCTTTAACGTGCCTGCGAGCTCTTTGCACAAGCAGTTCTGTTTGCGGACCCAAGGAGCAGAGGGTACCGATGGTTCGGAGGACAAACACGGCGCCCGGCTGCCCGCCCGGTAACGGCGGCGACCTTCCAGCCACCGCACATTTAAACTGTATTTAAGGGCTACTCAGGAAGCCAATATTGCATATTATGTAACACAAGATTAAGCATTCATGAGGCAAGAATAAAATTGTTTACCTGAAGCCCGATCTAAAATTAAACAGAAGTTTATGCTGAAAGCTCACGCTGCACACATTTTGTCTCCTAACATTAACAGAGCGCAGCTTATTTAGTCTCCGAGCTAAGTCCCAACAGCATTTAATTTGGGCAGAAGGATTTTTACTGCCAGAAGAGAGAATATTTTTCCTAAAGAAGAAAATGATGCGTATTTAGCTCTCAGGAGCATAAACAATGGAAGGCATTGCAGGTATTCTGATCCAAGGAAAGCAGTTGATAGTCCCTGCTTTTATTAACCCCGGCTTTCAAAGCTAAATAGAGATTCATCCACCCAGAGGCGAGACCTTTAGGTTACGCTCTGCCCGCTCCTGCTCAGCAGCCAAACCAACATTCACACGCACCAAAGATGCCTATGTGCTCAACAGAGAAATTCARAACAAAACCAGGCTAAGGTCTATGTGCCTCTACGACGATTCACTGTCCTCTTTTTAGCCAGCAGCCCGGCCAGGCTCGCGACGAGGAAGGAGATGAGCGAGGAGACCACGGTCCCCATCCCTGAGCACAGCGCTCTGCTGAGGAAGGCCAACGGAGCCACCCAAGGACCTCACAATCTTTGCGTGGGTCACCTCGGTTTTATAAACGGGCAAGGGAGGGGGAAAAGCCCATGGGATGCATTGCCACGAGTGATTTCATAGCTTCAGTCCCAGCATATGCCATTGCTGCCGACTGATACAAATTGTTTTGCCCTTAAAGCGCTGCGAGGTGGCCAAGGGGACGTCTCCTCYGCTGCCTTTTCCAATGGACACTGGGCCAGCACTAAGGATTCAAATCCAACCGAGTCAACACATGGGGCTGCAGGAAAGCCCTGTCAGATGAAAAGGAGTCTGTTTTTTTTCTGGCAGAAGAGCCTTAAATAGTTCAAGACATCCATGAAACCGTACCCCGGGTGAGGCTGCTGAGGAGCGACCTGCCCGAGGGCAGACTGCAGCAGGACCCGGCTCTCCRCCTGGACACAGCGACAGCTCCGTTCGGCCTCTCTCTGTCCTTGCTCTGTGTGCACAGGGTGCCCGGTGCTTGTCCTCGTCCCACGTCTCTYTTCACCCTCTGCTGTTTCTAGGACCCTAGAAGTCCAGCTCCAATCCTGCAGGCGTTTCAGGCTACTTATCTTGGGCCTATCGCGCCAGCGGCACTTCTGAAGGTCTCCAAGCCGAGCAGCTCCGTGTGAGCACCKAAGGAATTTGGAGCGCTAGGGGGAACTTTTAATGCTGCAAGTGTCCTGCGTTACCACATATTCAGGAAATAAGCCCAAAGCAGGGAAAACAAACCAAAAGGAACAGCACATACAAAGGCAAATCCGGTCACCCCCAGCCTGGGCTGCTGCTCGAGCGCTTCTCTCGAGCACGGTGAGGTCAACACGTGGCTCTCGAGGGCGGCCGACGCTCCCTATGGGCAGGGCACGAGGCCCCGTTTGGGCAGTGACGGGTGCCAAACGCAGGACTTTCTTCCTGGAACATTAACCACGGAGCCACGACAGGCCAGGCAGCCACCTGCAATAACTGTGCRTGGTCTGACCTAACTCTCATCTCCCACCTGGGCCTCTTTACCCTCCCCACGYGCGTGGAAGCAATGGAAGGCGACGGGCACATCCCCATCCCGGCTTCCCGCACAGCAGCACCAATCCCATTGCACATAAGAAAGGGCCTGGTCGCTATTTCTATCACCTTCCTTATCTGCCACCCTGTGCTGCTCCCGCTGCAGCTTAGGGAGGCTTTTGGGTGAGCTGTCCCCCAGCAAGAGCAGCGGCGACAGAAACGTCTCGAAAAGCCAGGCATTATACAAGAAGCATGATGTTAAGGAGATTTAACTTAAGGGGATTTTTCCGAGAGGGAAAAACCCTGGCTTCCCTCCCTTCAGACTTCAGCGACTAGTTAGGTTAACTCTAATGCATTAGAAATGTATAGGCTGTGTTAACCTATAGCCTGGTTTGCATTCAGGGCAGGCAGCTTCAAGAAGGTCCCCGGCATTCTTGAGCAGCTTTTGCAGGACTTGGGTTGCCACAGAAGTCCTCTCATGTATGTGCAATCGTTTGTAGTCAGAGTTGCACCTCGTGTTAATACAGGGGCTAAAGGGGAAAATAAGACCTTTTTTTCTAGTGTTTCTGAGATTGCTGGTTAATTCATGCTGCAATACGAGTACGCAGGCAAAGCAATGGAAAAAATACAGCCAAGTTAATTCCACTGCCTTGTAATCAGCAACAATCCTTATTCCGCTCTACAGAGGGCCAGCAAAACTAGGGAGTGAAATACCCTTTACTAGAGTCCTTATTCTGTGTATTTTACTAGAGCAAAACTGCTGCAAATTTTGTGTGCACACGAATGGGGACACCAGGAAGGACAAAAATAGGAAACCCAGAGCAAGCAATCCGCAGCAGGCCAAAGGCTCCCCGTGGATCAGTTACCTCGAGGGGCTAAAATAGCCGCCCGCTCCAGCCGTCGCCGCGGGGCGCAGCCCCTGGCTCCAACTTAACGCTTCGTCACCTCTGCACCAAGAATTTAGCCCTAATACAACAAAATGCAAGACTCAAAGGCCCCCCAGGCCTTGAGACGCTTCTACACGGCCCACGGGGCTGCTCTGCAGGTCCGGGTGCAGGCGGGAAGCAGCACGGAGGTGCCCGCGGGGTCACGGAGACGTCCCCAAGCGCCAGCTCCTCGGCTTGGGTTTTCCTCTCTCCTGCCAACCGCTCCTCTCCTCTGCAAACACCCACTTTACCTTCGAACGCCTATTTCAGAGCAGCTACGACTGCAAACAAACTTTAAAAGAATAATTCATCTCTCAGTAACTTTGCAAACAGAGAAACGTGGCTCTAAATTAAACACCAACTTCCCCTAAATACACTGCGGCCAGTATGAGGAGCAGGGGCCCGACGCGGCTCTCTGCAGGATGGATTTGGTTCTTTTGCTAAGCAGGACACGACTCCAGGCTCCGCTTCCAGCACAAGGTCCTCGTGCCTCGAATTCCATGCGAACAGCAAAGCAAAGTCCGCGCTCGGGGCTATTAAATATTGACCAGGGAGAGGTCGCGACGCCCCGATACCCGTCACGACGCGGCCGAGGAGGAGGAGGAGGAGGAGGGCGCCGCGCGCCGAGCAAGAGGCTTCGCGGTGGCTTTACAGTAACGGTCTCAACGCCCAAGTTAGGTGGCAAAACAAGGGCTAGGCAACCACCTCGGTCACGCTTTAAGCAAATATTTTCCGGATCGCCAACGCAAACGCGTTGYTGTTACTTACCGAAAGGAGTCCCTGTAACTCTCTTTTAATTATTACCCTCCCTAAACGCAGGACAMACACGAAAGCTGCTTCCCAGCCTCCCCCCTCCCGCCAGCAGCTCCGTGACACCTGCAGAACAGAAACCGAAGCTTCTAGAGAGGCCGGGCAATTAGGACTAATGGAAAACTAACTCGATTCCCGGGCTTGCCRAGCCCTCCGTCCTCGGCGCGAGTCGGTCACCCGCTTCCCAAGGGCCCGGAAGGATTTAATGGGAACGGGACGGTTAAGGAGCTCCGGGAAGTTCAGCGGGGCCTGGAATCGGCCCGGGAAGGAGAGGTGCGCGTTGAGCGYGTGCACGTAAGGGGTTAAATAAAACCACGACCGGAGCAGCCGGCAAAAGGCTCCCCCTGCCCAGCTCGAGGACGATTCGCTTTTGCTTTTGGCTTCCTTTAATTACCCGCTGCCATTCGAGCCCGGCTCGGGTATTAACACCCCCCTCCCTTAATGTCAGGGCTTAAAATTAGACCGGGGGGCTCCGTAAACACGCCGCGTCCAAGCCCGGCGACTCCAGCTGTTTTACGTAACGCCGTTCACCTGCAGGAGCAACAAAACACCCCGAACGGCAGCGACCTTTGCGAGCCGGGGATCGGGGGGTGTTTTTTAACCCCCTGCGTTTTCCCTGAGCTGGAGGGAAATAGTTTCGCGCGACGAGACACCACAAGGGCGGGCGGCGAAGCGCGCGTTACGTAAACCCCGGGGGGGCCACTCACGGTCTCCTTGCTGGGCAGCAACTCCTTTCGGATCCTGAAGAAGTTCTTGCCGTACTGCCTCAGTCCCTTAATGAAGCGTTTCTGCGGTAAAAGACAACAGAGAAGGGGCTGTCAGCGGTGGCCAACGGCCTGAGCGGGGCCGGGGGTGGTGGCGGTGGCGGCTCCGCGGCCCGGCCGCTTCCTGCTCCCTCCGGAGCCGCCTCGGCGCGGCGGCCGGGCCGGGCTGCGGCAGCCACAGGTCGGAGC
>PTEX01000203.1:229068-362475 GCA_003342815.1 Eudromia elegans
CGAGGGGCCCGCGCGGAGGGAAGAGGCCCCCTCGGGGCGGCCGGAGGGCTCCGCACGGCGGCTGCGGGGACACGAGGCGGGAGGGACCCCAATCGTGCCCAGGGTGAGGGGGGAGAGTGAGGCGGCAGCTGGAGCTGGCGCCGGGGGGAGGCCCCTGCCCCAAGGCCCCYGCGCCCTTGGAGGGCACCAGGGCTGGGGGCACCCCCCGCTCCCCACGGCGCTGGGTTTCTCCTGGTCATCCTCAACAGGGGCTTGGCCGTCAACGTGGGYAGCACCTGCTGGCGGTTCACCCACAGGGGAGAGCAGAGCTGGGGCTCCCCGGGGTGCTGGGAACCGTCACTCCTAGACTGTGGGATAACAGGAGGCCTTGGGGCTGGAGTATCCCAGSAATGGGGCTGAGGGGAGCCAAGGGGCCGTCAATGCAGGAAGCTGGAGCTATCCTCAGCTATAGAACAGCCTGTGCCCCTCGTGGAGGGCAGAAGAAAGCCCTTCCTATTAATAGGTGCATGCAAAAAAGCAGCTTCACAAACTTCGGAATTCCAAAACCCCAATCATCTATTTTTTTTTTTTCCCCCCCCCTATTAAAAAACATCTCCCAGCTTCGCATTCCTGCACCAGCCTCCCCGGAATTCCGGCATCGCGCTCGGATCTCGCTACGCCTCCCTCCGCAAGCCAGGCCCGAGAACGGCCTTTTCCATGCCTACCGCGGTCGGGATTTCCTCACCCCTCCGCAAATCCCATGCAACAGATCCCAGCTCTGCATTCCAAGGGGGCAGCGGGCGTCTGAAAACCGGGGCTGCTGCGTTAAAACAGCCTTAAAACACCGGGATGGGCCCGACCCTGGGCCTTAATCCTACGGCCGCATGAGGAAGGAGGGTTTGTGAAGCACCCGAGTGGTTTTAAAGCATGASGGTTTAAAAATCCGAATTAACTACGTTTTAAAATGCCCCTGAGTTTTACCACGTGGACTTAAAACGAGAACCTTATTTACGACAGAACTCCATCGAGCGTGACCGTTCTGCTCGCCGAYGACCAACGGCAGCAGAATTGATATAAATGCTAAGGGTAATTACTGCTGCCAAGCAGCGCCAGGACATCCCGTGGCTTCAGGAGACGGTTTTATTTCACCAAGCAGTTACCACGGCTATTGACCAGCCCCAACGCAGCATCTCCTACTGCTGTTTCACAATTGGAGCTTCTCCAACGTCATCTATTAGATTCTACAGCGTCCTGCTCCGACGGGTAAACGGGGAGCTATAAATAAGCACGGAAGAACAAGGCACGGGCGTGTTAATGTTTGCATGTGTGTTGCTTGCAGGTCCCATATTTTATGCCAAGGAATAAACACCATGACAAGATCCGCGGAGCCATTAGGCTGGGACTCGGAGCGCTCGGATGCGGCCGTAACGCCGGTGCAAAGCTGCAGTTAAGGTTATGCATCAGGGTCTCTGTGATCGAGAGATTACAACTCGGCAGGACAAATGTTTACTGCTGCACACCAAAATTCTGCACCCCAGGTTTTAACTGGGGCCCGAGGTACAGTTTGGTTTTCTGATTTACTGGAGCAATCTAAAATAGACCTGGTTTGAAAGGCACGCGAGCAAAACATGCAATGCAAAATTACCTGTTCGACCCATGAAAGAATTCCAAATCGAGGCCTCGAGGACTTCAGAAAGGCAAAAACACCCTGATAAACCTGTAACTTCGTAACTGGTACTAAGATGGCCCCTCTGAGGGGATGCCTCAGTTGGGTTTAGATCATGTATTTTCTCCAAATGCATTTTCTCTACCTGTTATTTCATGCCTTTCCCACAACTCCCAGGTGGTTAATTAATGAAACGTCTTTTGTAATGCAATATATTTACAAACATACACAGACCGTTTCTGTTCCTATTTGATCCAAACCCRAACTATTTTTACTCCATTCTTACAGACCTCTTCAGACCATGCCCAGGAACAGAGCGTTCCTCTCTCGAAGCTTTCCTTAAATTATGAGCATATAAAAATGAAAGTTATGATGGAAATCTCAGGGCCATTTTCATTGCATATTTTGCTATCATGAAAGGGATAAAGTTAGAGCGGATTTTTCAAAAGGCCCAAGATTCTCCAGGCAGTTGCCAAATTCAAGCTGTCATCTCCCAAGTCTAATGTGCCTCAGTCAGTCTCCCAATAAACGTGGTAGGAAGTTTTGCAGAGTTTGAACAGCTAACAGCAAATAAAAGCTCCACGCGGAAGGCATCTTTATTTCTTAAATTTCACAAGATTAAGGAAATGAGATCTGGTTGCATCTGCAAAGCTCCTGCTGGCGTGCAACACCCATTTATAGATTGCCCCAAACAGTAATTTTTTTGGCCAGCAGACATTGTATATGCGTATTGGCTCAAGTTCAGTACATACAGTACATTTTATTCAACCCTTGGCCAGGTTTTAACGTTGTATTTATGTGTATACAGCACAAATCAAGGGATTTGCTGATAAGGGTAAAAGCCCCACATTGTCCTCTAGGAACGGGAATATCCTGATAGCTTCCTTAAGGTGACACTTAAATAYTGTCTACGCTAGGGATATAAAGGCTCTCTTACAAATCCCAGCTTGCCTTATTCCCAGAGAGTATACGTGGCTCTAACCAAACAGCAAGGGCAGGGTCTACTGCCTTTTCAGCTTTAAAGGAATTTTAGGGGCTCGGGGAGGCTGCGTGATGGACAAGCAGGTGGAGACGGAGGGCGGGATGGTAGGAAGGGAGGCTCTTAAATGCCTCAGGTTAAGAGCACCCATCCCTAAARGAACTKGCCATTAGTTGTCATCGAGTGGCYGAATGCCCCTGGGSACAGGAGCAGCAGGAAGGAGCACCRTGACCCGGTGAGGCTGCCRTGAAAGCTCTGCAAAAATCCCTCCTCCGGGAAAGAGGAACRGTCAGGGAAAAATGCACATTCAGGCCTCTGGCGGGCTCCTTCAATACGCCCCGCTGCTGGGAGCACAGGATGTGCTTCAATCTCGTCTCAACTTCCTTTGTTTTATTGTTTCCTGTCACAGCCRTAACTCTGCTTAATGTTTTCGCTTTAATTTTGAGGTAGCCAGCAACCCCAGCCTCGGCACGCGACGCTGGTGCCGCCGTTCGTCACGCGGGYTAAATACCAAATACCGCTCCGTGCTATTTTGAAAACGATGCTATTTTTCCTTGTATTCATTCTTATCYTTTCTGAATACAATATGGAAATGTACAAACATTTAGATGGCCATTAAGATACCAGCCTATATGAAAGACGTTAATGCTCTCATTAGACATTCACGCCACCTCTTCTGAGTACTCTGCTGGGCATCTGCATAGATAAACATCATATATCACTTAACACCATATGCCCATAAGATCAAATATCCTTTATGAACAGAAGATGACAAGAACCCCATCAGCAGAAAGATTTAAGGTGGTCAAACACTGCGCTTTCCCTCCCTACAGCATCACTGCCTTTCCCTCAAACACTGTGAAAAATTAAACCCTACCTCAAACCGGGAGGGATTTGAGACCAAAAGCTTGGAACCTGCTCYGTGTATCCATCACCATAGACACAGAGGGAAAAATCACTCGGCGGCCTCCCCCGAGGGAATGCCGGCAGATCCCGAACGGATAATGATGCCCTTCCATGGTGCTGCTCCGGTGCCTTTTGTTTGCAACAATAGATCTCCCAGGGCACCTCTCGCTTGCTCCAAACATTGGTATTAAGTGAGCATGAGCACAGCTGTGTGTAAATTACATATATAAACAGATTAGATTTGTATATTTATACTGCATGCAAACACATTAATAGCACATTTGCATACACACTTGGCTAAATGAGGTTGCATGCGGAGCGGGATTACTAGTTGCAAGCACGKTTACTTAGAATTTCCAATAAAGGCTTTACATTGCCATTCGGGAGGGCAAAGTGGATCCATCACCCCTTTGCAGGGAGTAGAAACACCCTCGTTCACCTGCTCTGTGCATCTCGCCAGGCCCTGGGGATACCTCTTTGGGAACACGCTGCCCAAGGTGAAGACTATCCGTGTTTCCTTTGGATCATTCCAGCGGATCCGCCGCTTCATGGGTGCAGGAGCTTGGGCACAGCACGACCCGCTCCCCCAGCACCAGCTCACAAACCTCTTCTCTCTCTTCCTGCACTTAACATCAAGGATGGATGGAAAATATAAAAAGAAAATSCACGTGAAGGCAACCCGATATCGAAGGTGACACGAGAGCTCTGGGGTTTCTCCATAGCCAGCGGAGSCTGCGGCTGCTCGTGCGCCGCGCACTCGGTCTGCCAGGATTTCACCCGAGCTATTTTTATGGAGGGATCGATTTCAGMTCCCTCCCCAAAGCAGCTCGTGCAGATTTTAGTCCCTTCCTGCTTCGCACCTGTTTTTTGGGGGAAAAAGAAAGGAATTGTGCATGTCCTGTGCGATTCCCGTTGGCTCGGAGCAGCGGGGAGGCTGCGGAGGCATCAAGTCCCTGGCGCCAAGACACCCGATGTGGGAACAGCCYGTGGTGGCAGCTCCTCACATGCCAACACAGCCCAGAAATGGCTTGAAAACAAAATAAATAAATATATATATACACACACACACACACTTTACTTTTCCTGAGCAAAAGCCGATGCAAAGGATGCTCTGAGCAGCAGGGCAAGGGGGAACGTTAYTTAACACATGCTCAAGCATCTCCTGGCTCCACTAGCCTTCACTATTGCCACCAGCCACACACTGGTTGCCCGTGTTGGTATTTTAATGCCAACTGTCGGTTATTTTAATGCCAATGCTCCATAGAAGGGCCTGCACTGAGCTGAGGATCCGCCTTGGTGGCACAAGAGCAGGACGGGGGCTGCGCTCCGGTGCTCGGAGCCTCTCCAAGTCCTTTGCTCTCCTGGAAGGCCCGGGAAGCCACCGCTGGTGCTCCTGCTCTGCCAGTCCTGGGTTATCCCCTGCTCTGGGCAACCTTACCCGGTGAGCTCGAGAAGAGGAGCTTTCTATTCATCAAACAAGCAAGGAAAGTCTGGAGTCTCCAGCACTTTCTCAGTGGAGAAAATAAAGCCAAAACAACCCAAATGCGGCTTTTTCCCCTCTCCCATCCACATATTTTTTTTTTTTTTTTTTTTTTTTAAGCATTCTCAGAGTTAAAAAGAACAAAGGTCTGGGCAGAGCTGTGACACAGAAAAACCTGAACAAATAATTCACAGCTGCCGGGAGACAACAGAAAGCTTTTGCTTGTAATTCGGGTTACCTTTTCTAGAGCTTGACTTCTTTTAAGTTGTAYGGATCGTATTTAACACACAGAGCAGCCTTCTCGAACATCAAAGCTAAGGAACAGGCAGAGAGTTGGACAACATGTCACTGTTCAAGAACCCACCTCCTAAGCTCTGGTCCTTCTGGTGTTCAAGAGCCCCAGAAACAGAAGAACCCCCAAAACCCCAGAAGCACCAGAGCGCTGGTGTTTTCTTAGCACCAGAATATTTCTATTTTCTCTCTGTTGCAAAACTCACCCTTTTGCTACACAGATCACACAAACTTCCTAAAAACCCGTGTCTCTGCTCAAGCAACACTATTATGCAAGGCCCATGTTCCCTTTCACCGTGACATGTTTCGTCCTTTCGCTCAATTTGTAGCATTACACACAGAAAAGCTGCACTCCGACTGCTGGAAATATCCCACATGATCCTTTCAGGACTCCAACACAACGTCTCCAGTGGAGGTTCCCTCTCGCAGGAATGCTGCTCCGTGGGGATTGCAACCATTATTGGCAATTATTCTGGAGCCCGCACTGCCTCCGCACAGCCACTTTCTGCAAGGGATTGAAGGGAACAAAACCACTTCAAGGGCTCCCATGCTKCAGAGCGACGAACACGTCCAAGAACAAGGGAACAAAATCGTGACAGGATCCCCGAGGGAATGTCACAAGGCSAATGTTCCCGAGGGTGACTTTTCCGAGGAGATGATTAAACAGCGGGGCTGGGCACAGGTTCGAGCTGGAGCCCTCGCACACAACCCAATTTGTGGCTCTGCACAGACTGTGACGTGGCGAAGAGGCACCTGACGAATCATGCTTGGATATGAGAAACACTGACACCGATAACATCAAATTTTGGCCTAAAAAGCATCTCCTCAAYAAGACCTTTCTCATATCAAAGCAAGAAAACCAACCGCTGGTAACAAATACAGCACCAAGGCTGCCCTAATATCCAGATTGTGACTACTACTTTATTAGGCACCCCAGACTCCAAGAGCCAAGCAGGAAGGGTGGGTTTGACAATGCAGATGAGCTCGGCTCAGTTTGCTAATTATCAGTGACCAATTGGCTCGTGCAACGCAGCCATCCAATTACTGGGGAAGCTGTTGGCTCATACGGTGATCCRGGCAGCAATGCATAAAAGTGGCTTTAAAAAAAGAGGTAGATGATTCATAAGTTCCCTTTTCTTTGGTGCAAGGGAGGGAGTAAGGGAGCCTCTGCCAAATATGAAAAAGTAGCCTCTGAATAAGAGAGGGAAGAACAAGAGGAGAAGGGAAGAGGTGGAAGAGAGGGAGCAGTGGGGGCACCTCAAACACAAAGGAGACCTTTGGCAACGGGAGCTTGAAAGGGGGGCCAAGATGGAAACGACCTCCCCAGGCACGTCAAACTGGGCAGCGGCTTTTCTACCACGTAAATCAATTCCCAAAATTCGCATCCCGATGCCACACGCTCYCTCTTACCTCCCGCAATTGTAACAAATTGGATGTTTGATYTGAGTGCTTGAAGTTATTCCGGCGYGGTGCAAGGGAACACGCCRCGATACTTATTGGCTGCTCTAAATGCACAAGCCGCCGCCCGATCAATCTCCCCATGCAGCCTAAAAGCCACATAAATCTAAGAGGACGCTATGAATATACGGGCAGAGGGGGAAGGGAGGAGGAGGACTAAAGAAGAGCGTGTGGTGGCCGGGCACAAATGCAAGGGGAGGCGTCAGGAGGCCCATGAAGGCTGCAGGGAAACCACAAGGTCTGTGCACGGAGGCTGCATCACAGCAGGGTGAAAACCACAGGCCAGGCCGAGCCCGGGTGCGGCCTCCACTAGGCATGAGCTGTGGATGCTCCAATGGAGCTCCCGCGGTCCCCGCGACGGCCTCGGATGCAACGCGGAGGACCCGGGAATTCAGCTCTTCCAGCTCTAGCAAACGGCCTCCATGCTAGCAAATACCCATGATCAAGCCCCCGTTTGCTGCCAAGCTCTTTTCACGGCCATATAATCATTAGCTTTACTGGTGCTTGTTACCCTTCTAACTAATTAGGAGCCGCCGATGGATGCAGAGGATGATCAATATTTAGTCGCCGCGTGTCTGCTACAGAAGCAGCCTATTATCAACCGAGTGACACCTCCACAAACTTAAATTAAATAATGGCTCCCATAGAGGATTCAGAGCCACTGACAGAGTGGCAAGTGATTTAAGTAACATAAAGCTGTGCAACTGGTGATGGATCACAGGTTCTGCGGCGCTCGCTCCGTTACAGCCTGTAATAGAACAAATGATCATTTTTCAGCCTAATTGAATATGGCCGCCCCACTTATGCACAAAAGGAGACAACGCCGTATAATTTGCTTCATTAAAATGCATTTTTATGTTGTCTCAAAGATTTAAAAAATTGGTGCTGTTGATGGGGGAAGATTAGAAAAATAAAATTTATCTTGCAAGCAGGATTTGCAAATGAGGTGTATCTTGGCATTCATACTGCTAAGATAAGTCCTGAGAGCTAAAGCACACAGAGCATCCATGTTGTGACAGTAATCAGAGTTTCTTAAATACGAACTATGTCACTACAGCAATTTGAAGCAGCTTTTTGTCATTCTCTGCTGCAACAACCACCGGGCCGTATTAAATAAGTCTCAGACGAGCTGCCAGGCAGGACCACCACAATTCTAGCGACATTCCAAACAGCCCTTCCTGTTCTTTTGTTTGCATAATCATTAGAAAAATCAAACTACTCATTAGAAACAACCCCTTTCCAACATGAAAATCAAGGCTCCAAGAGAGCTCCGTTTCAAAAACCACCTATTACACTGAGACTCTCCAAGCCAGCATCTCATGGTACTYGCCCTCYGCAGCCAGGTGGATGCATTTAGTTSATTTTCCTCCTTTGGCCTCCCACTCTTGTGTCTTTCACTGTCTGCAGATGCCAAGAAGAGACCCAAGAAGCCAAGGCCTTGCTACAGATCAGTATCTTAACTACGATTTGCCATTTTGGAGGATAATAATTGGTTTTCTTCCGTATTTACGTCTTGGCCAAGAAAGCRACGTGACCTCCACGCTCTCCCTCCACAGAGCCCCAGCGATGCTGGCAAATGTCACTCCAGCAACCAAGGCCCACTCAGCAACTGCTGCTGCTGCACCCAAACAGAGACCTTCATTTGTTTGCCCTTCAAGCAGAAGCAGCAAAAATTAGCACRGATGAAGCTGCTCACCTGCTCTGCGACTAAACTGCTCCCACCTCTTGCCAGCTCTGCTCATTCCAGGTTTAACCTTGCCACATGCTGAGTGTGCCCTGCTCACTCTTCCCCTGGAAATCAATAGTTAGTCCTTGACAGGCTGTGGGTGCACACAGAGAGGACAGCCCTCCCTCCTGGCACTCAGGATGGATGGGACAAACCCAGAAAACCCCAAAACACAACAGCCACCATGAGACTACTGCAAAGGAAACGATGTTTCTGGATCTATACGCCACTATCGTGTTTATGGTCTGAAATCATGGGAAAAAAAAAAATATGCTTCTTCTCCATCAGTGAGGATTTCAGCTGCACTGCTCTCCTTATCCCTGTGCAAATATCGGGAGACTAAAATCTTGGGCACCTCAAATGCAGCGGGACACGTAGGGGTTCTTGCTGTGCCCACCAGGCAGGAGGCCTCCCCAGGCCGGCGCAGCAGAGCCAAACGAGGGCAGAGCTACAGTGAGAGCCTTAAAGCCCCCTAAGAACCTGAGACAATTCCCCCTGACAGCAGCTCTCACCTGGCTAGAAAACAAGCAACGGAGCTCAAGTGCAGCAAGTGTCCTCGGGCAGCGAGAGAGGGCACGGGAGACTTCTTCAAAGGCCAAGTTTTCCATTCTTGAGGAAGACACCAAAGATGAAAAGAGCACACATGAAAACAACGGCGTCTGCACTGCTGCTCTCAGGCTGAAGAGCTTTTCAGTTGCAGCTGAAGTCAAGGCCAAAGACTTGGTCAAGGTATCAATAGAAGAAGAGTCAAGGTATCAATAGGGAAAGACCAGCCGAAAAATCGACTTGTCCCTCCGAGTTGGGGTCAACATCACATTGCTTTGGCATTTGTGTGTGTGTGTTCTTCAAACACATTTTGCTAGGAACAATATATTGTCATTTCCAGTTGTTTATATAGCAAACATCATTTTCAACACRACGATTTGCCATATGAAGGAATGCATTCCTAGGCTCTATGTAATCAATATGCTATAGATCAAGTCTATAGATCTCACAGAGCAGTTCCATAAAGCAGGAACCTTTGCCGAATTTAACTATTCAAAATTACCTGAAAAGATGCTGGACATTTCTATCAAATACTTGACACAGAAAATATCAAAGGATTTCACTATTTCTTACCATTACCAGTACCCCACTTACAGGTCATCTTTCCTAAGAGCTGCAAGATGAACTCAACCAAACTACTGAAAACTACTGAAAACTACAAACTACTACTATCTCTAAAAAAAATATTGCAAAAACTTGAAACCAAACCAAGAGCTCTGGATGTCATTCCCTGTGACCCACACGCAGTCATTAGAAAAGGTAAAACTAAATTTGTATCTCTGCATTTGGAGCCCTTCCAAAACGAACAAGAAAAAGCTTTTGAAACAAAGGGCTAAGCAACATTTCTTTCATTTCTCATAGTCAAATAACCAAATTACTACGGGGCAATGCACAGCGAGGAACGCGTGCTAGATATCTAAGGCCTTTTGATAGGTTTGCTTTCAGTCTGGATATCAAAGTGTGAAAAGCATCTTGGAGATGAACATTTACACTCGCTCACTTGGTTCTCCTCGCTGCAGCCGAGGCTTCAACCCTGGCAGCTCCCACAATCGCGCCGCTTCCCACGCTCCGGATGTTGTTCCTATCAATCCAACAACCCCGTTTCCTTGCAGGCAGGAGCGGGACGAAGCGCGAGGTTCAATTTAAACCCGATTGGGGACTGCTCTGCAGGTAGAGCGGCCACTGGGGTCCCATGGAGAGCGTCCTGGAGCAGAGCGGGAGCTGCCCGGGAGCATCGCGCCGGATGCCGAGTGGCTGCTGCCGGTCCCCTGCTGCGCATCCCGCTCCTCGGACGGGCACCAACAGCCACCCTGCTCCCGCGCCGTTGCTAAGGAACCACCAAGGAGCAGCTTTTGGGGCCTTTTCATCTCCAAAATCACCCCTTTACCCTACGGGAGAACACTGCAATCTCACGAGGCCCCCAGCGCCTTGTTCTCATCTTTAAACGAACACGAAAGACGATGGAGACGGCTGGGAAATGGAAAGCGATCTCCCCTTTTAAGATGCCCTTGAAAATGAGATGAAAAACAGGGTTTCGACAATCAACTGCTGTAGTATTTATTAATCTTTCAAGCAGCGGATTCTTTCCCCATGGCAACAATGAAATATGTCCATGTGCTTCTGCCTCCCCGTTGCAAACCCTGCTCAGAATTCAAAGGCAAAACAAAACAGCAGCTTCTTTGAGCAGCTACAAATTACTCAGCTTATACTGGAGTCCGACTTGGAGTTGAGAGTTTAGAAATAGCCTCCTAAGCTGTGGYAAGTGGCCAGTGTAAATATTTGTTGTATTATTTCAGGGGGGGGGAAATCAGCAATATGGTAAGCGCTTAATAGCTAAAAAAATATTCCACAGGAGGCAAAGACACCACCACATATGGTGGTTAAACACAGCAAACAAAAATATAGCGATATTGTTAAGAGCAGACTAACTTACTTGGCAGCTGTGGAAGGCCCAAGATAAGCAAAAGCAGTGAAATGACCCATTTTGAAGCCAAGGTCACCTACAGGATTTATAGATTTCTCCCCGAAGGCAGCCTTTGCTGACCATGAAATGAAGTGGGGTTTTTGCTTTGGTTTTATTGTATTTTTTGGGGTGGGGAGGGGATCTATTGGCCTCCCCCATTTGGGCTCTCTCATTTGCTGGAGGCTTTTAAAATTCATTCCTCTTCACAGCTGGTTAAACGGCGGAATCTTTCGGCAAACTAAAAGGACAAAATTGATTGCCCTACACAAACTTTTCTGCACGTGTAATTGATTTTTAATTCACTGTCTCATTTCCRAAAGGACTTGACAATAAACCCGGTGCTGTGTGCACAATATTGATCCCTTTAAACAAGGGCTCGGATCAGGCGCTGACGCAAGTTAATCACAACCCCAAATGACTGATATCTCCTGTCTAAAACCTGTGTTTAGACTAAATTCACCTTTTCTAGACATATTACTCCTTTTATTTGCTAGCTAGATTACACTTCATAATTTTGTATACCTGCCRTTTGTAAAATACCTGCAATTTTATGCAGCTTCTAAATGACAGCCCTTTTCCCCAAGGAGAAAAGAATTTTATTCTTCATCAGTTCCTTTTAATGTGACAAACGCGGGTTCTTTGGCAGTTTACGTCCTATTGTTGCGCTTTTTCTTAAATTCAAGTCTTACTTATTCTCAAAACAGAGGTTTTGCTAGACAGTGACTTGAAAATTTTATTCCCCGTTAATTTTCAACAGTTCCCAATTAACACATGCACAAATTACAGCATTCGGAAGGTGTAATAGCGAAAAACCTAAAAAATGTTAAGTTAATAGCAACCGTCACTCCATTATATAAGGGTGTAGGATCTACTTTTTGTGATATACATTAAAAGGAGCCGTGGTTGGTATCTTAGCCCCCTAAGTGCACTCAATTACTCAAATGCAGCCCCGCAACCCCAGCCTGCGTTTCAAACGCCCCTCGCTTCTCCCTCCTTGCTGTTCCAGACACTCTGCTTGGATTTTTGCTATGAATTACATTCCCTACCGCTGCCTCAAACAGTAAATAAAATYCATGGTATTTTTGCCCGAGTAAGCAGCCCTGTCTCGCAGCACATCTGCAAAGCCCGGCTTCAAAGGGGCRAGCAATGAAAACAATGTTTTCTTGAGCAGATAGTCCAAAAAGGGCAGATGAGACACAACCAAACTGAATCTAAGCGAGGAAGCCAGGCACATSGGGATCTGTGCTTTGCATAAGGAATTTCCTGAGCAGGCCCACTGGATTACAAAACTACTCCCAAACACGTTAAGAAACGAGTTTGCCRTATCTTGTCCTTTTTGGCAGAAAAATCACCACTTGTGTTGATGACAAATGAGCCTTACGCCGAAGCCAGGTGTGGATACTTTAAGCCTTAATTGGCCATGTACATGGATTTACAAGTTCATAAATTTTAGTGCTGGCGAGGATTAACTATGCTAGGGCATAAATTTAAGGGGTTTTTTTAACTTCAACTAGTCTCCGTCAAAAGCAATGTAAAATACTGACAGGGCAGGAAATTTCATGAGAAAAGCTGGTTAAGAAGGATGGTGTCATGGGCAGTGTGGCACGTGGACACACAAAAGGAACAAAACCTTCACCCTAAGGAAATGTCAGAGTTTAACAAGTGCTAAAGATGGGCCTAAGCAGAAGCAAGGGACAAGTGCCCGACAAATAGGGCTACAGTTTCATCTTCCGTGAGCTTTGCAAGGCAAAAACAGCCCTGCATTTCAGAGGTAATTCCACTAGCCTCACCAATGCTCCTCATAATCAACACCGGAATGCTAATTAGGAGCACAGTGCCATGCAGCAAGGCTGTCCCCGTGCAATAAGCTGCARTGCAGCAGCAGTGAACTCTGCCTTTGGCTAGCATGCATAAAYAAACAGAATTAATAACTACCCGAGTGTGGACGGGTGACTTAATCTGTTTCGATTAGATGCAGCTCAGCCTGAGGCCTTTGTGTTATTTAAAATGTGTTCATCATGTTTAATTAAAAACCTAATAAACTAGTGGTTCTTCTAGTTCTGATTTGTGTTTCTCCCTTTTGTGAGACCTATTGATTTTGGTGGTGCTCCTGATAAAAAGAGGCAGGAAAAAAAGGCATAAACTGAGTAAGGAACCAAAAATGCAGGATCACATCCGATGACTTATGTAAAGAACAGCCAAAGATGGACTGTTTCCTTCACCCTTCCCAATGCACAAGGAATATCAGAATTGGAAATCACTTCATTAAATTAACCAAATACATCCTTTGTAGATGGTGGCCATTTGATCAGTTATTTATCTGAAACAGAAGTGTGCACTTACAGTTGTTTATGATCTAGAGCAAGAATAAGTYGAGAATTGTGCTGAACATCACTGAAGCTACAGATATATTCATCACTGAAAAGCTATTAGCAGAGATTTTATCCCAAGAGGGGAGAAATTACATAAAAACAATTATTCCACTGAATCCACACTACAAAATTTTAAATTTTAAATATTCAGATTGAGCATTTTAAATATTCAGACTGAGCAATGARATCTCAACCAAAGAAATGCTTCCTTGGGTTCTACATTTCTGTGTTTTAATAACAATATCTAAAACCTGATGTTTTGTACTTGTATAGTTGTTTGACAGCTGCACTAAGTGGCTGTACAAGAGAGCTGCACAATCACAAGAAATACCGAATACTTAACTATATTTCTATTCTTTTAAAGAATCCTATCATGCATACATACGTTTTCCTTCTGCAATGTGCAACTTTGCTGTACAGCAAGCAGTAAACCAGTGTTTCAAAACACAGTTTCAATGTCATAGCTGAAATATTTCCAACTGGAAAAGATTCTTTAACCAGTCCCCCTCCACCATTCTGACTGCTGGGTGATGCTGCAGCGTGTTTATCTGAGCAGAGCAAGCCTAGAAAGTGCTTCAAAATGGCTTGACACGGCCACCGTTCAATAAACTGGTCTGCAGAAGTGACTCCAGCAGCATTGCAAGGGATGCCAGCCCCTTCTTACCAGTCCCTGCTGGGGATCAATGCTGCCAGGGGAAGCATCAGCCTCTAAGACCAGAAAGCAGCTGCTGCTGCTCCGTGTGTCCCTAGAGCAGCTTCTTGCAGAGGGCACAATGGAAGACTGGGGATTTCACAGCGTGCCCCTGAATTTACACACTGGAAGGAAGGGAGTTTAAAAGTAGCCACAGATGTAAAACCACAAGGGAGGCWACAAACCTCCATCTTCATATTTACAAGAGCCTTCCATTTAATTCAATCACTGGTAAATTTTATCCTCTATTTAATTTGATCYAAACCTCTGTAACTACATCTTCAGTAGGAAAAATAATGCAGCTTCSATCCTTTATTTTAATTAGTTCTGATCATACTGCAGGCAGCTCTTTCTAGATAACTTGGTCAGAGTCAACAGAAAGCTGTTCTAATTAACAAAAAAGGATTAATTTTTGGACAGCACATACTCCACAGAAAAAAATAAACATTAATAACAATGAATCTGAGTTGTTCATGCAGTGCTGTATCACGTGGATGACAAAATCACCCATATCTCAGCCAGCCCAGCTGCTAAAGGACACGATGCCCGGTTTGCTGATCAGCCTGACCCCTTTCTTGGCTAAGGAGGCTGGAAGGTGCCGTGTTATCCGCCTATTTACACAAGCTGGAAAAGTTCAGATATTCACCAGGGACAAGAACAGACTAATTCTGTGCCCAGCAGGAACAATGATGGGGTTCAAACCTGAGTCTTCCACTTCTCGCTCATCACTCCCCATCACGAGATGGGGACACAGGGTTTTCACCTAGATTTGATGGTTTGGGGTCAGGTTTGGGATTTGACACATCTGTGTAGTGATTTCTTATCAAAAAGAGATAGTCATGGAGGCCTCCCAGCGATCCAGCACCCTACTCATGATGCACCAAGTCTTTCCCTGTGCAGAGAACCAACAACAAGGGAAAACTTCTTTGCAAGTCCCCCAAGTGCTCAGGAGTGCAGTACAGCTGCTGTAATCTGGAGCTTTCTACAAACTGTGAGACAAACCCGCTCCCAAGCTCTGCAGGTGGAGCTTAGCTGTCTATAAATAAGAGCACAGTTTGATCTTTGGCTCTGCTGAGGCTGGAAGGCTGCCAAGTAGTTCTGGAAACTTGGATGGAACAGAGCAAGAACAAATATGATAAAACGCGCTGAGACTGACAATGATTTATAGAGTTAATGATCATTATTCTGTACTCACAGAGCTTGCACTTTTGGAGTAATGTTTCACTTGCCTRTAAACTTGGCTTTTTTCTTCATCGTAAGGCTCCATTCTCTATCATCTAACAAGGGCTGCTGATCAAAACCCCTGAGCTGCAGCAGCTACGGCACTCTCAAAGTGCAGTTTATGGAGAAAACAAGGAGGGGGCAAAAAAATCTTCCACAAAGAGCAGTTGCCACTGCGCAATTAACCACTCCAGGGAAATATAATCAACTATTTTAAGGAAAGAACGTATGCAGAAAAAGCAGAAGTAAAAACAGCACAYGTACAAACACGCTAAAGAGAACACAGCACTTCTGAAATATTTGTTCCGACAGTCGGTGCTCCAAACAAAATGCCCTTTTATGAGCAGATTGTAAACCTTATTAAGGAACTGTGTTCTAGGCTTTTTACTCATCCTCGCCTTCCTGTGCTGCTACGTTAGCACATGATCCTCTTTCACCCCACGACTTCAGGCAGCCTCCTTCCCACAAAGGTCCTTTGTTGGATTCCAGAATAAGCCTCCTTTAATATGGGTTTATATGGCCTAGCTTAACCTAGCTCTTGCAAAAAAGGTTTATGTAAGGAGAAAGGAAGCACACATGTTCACTGGAAAACTCCCCAAAGGACCTTCAAAGCAACAGGACCATAAAAAAAATACGCTGGAAGATCTGGAAAATTTTACTGATTATTAACCTGTTCTACTCTACAGCACCAAGGCCAGCTTAAGCGGTAGCTTAGCAAGGCTGCAAGAGTTATTCTTATATTAACTAACTTACTAACTTGTAGGTCAATTCCAAAAAATATTTTGCTCCTTTTATTGTSAACGAAGTCACCTTTTATGACATAAGAAGACTTTTTTTCATTTAGATTGTGGTAGGTAAACATGGCAAGCTGTATTTCCATCTCCATTTATTCCAATATGGAATCTAWGAGGGGGAAAAAGCTTTTCAGAAACAGCAAGATGTCTGAGGTGCCTCAGTAACACATATTTTATCATAGTCCAATTCTAACCATTTGATTTGATTTGCTGTTGCCTAATTATTGAGCTACGAAATGAAACGTTTATTCTATTTTGACACCACCAGACACGCTTAGTCACCTTGCTAAAGAGGCACTGTCTTCTTGCATGTTAGTTCTYATGTATGGCAACCCTGTCAAGAAGCACAGTTAATGTCAGCATGGATGAAAAACGAAAAGTGTTTTTAGGATGTGATCCAGACCAACTTGTCCAGTATTTCTTTTCTCCTGGCTACTAAAATTACGCTAGAGTTTCACTTCTTGTAGTCAAGTACCTGTGTGCTAGCTTAAGCTGCAAGGTTTGATGAGCCAAGGGCTGGGCAGCCCTGTCTGGATTCAAACTGCTGCCAGAAAACCCAAGTTTAGTGTCAAATTGAACAARCACTGCTATTTCATTGAAAAAAAAAATCTCTTTTTACAAGAAATCAGCAGTGTATTCTGCATATGGAACAAGAGTCCACTAATTCAGAAGCAGGCAAAAATTTATCCTGTGCAGCAAATATGGGTTCCATAGAGATGAGCTAAGGAAATAGAAAGAAGGGAGAAGGCGAGTGGAAGCAACGCGGACTACAGGGCTCCCGGGAGTAATTAGTTTTCCTACCACTTCATCTTCGGTCCAACACTTCTCAATCAGCTTGGGCACAGGTTTCTTCACCAAGCGCTGCAGGGCTTTTCCAGCGTCGTAGTTACTCTCATGTAGCTAAAAAAAAAATAAGGCAGACAAATATATCATTTGATGGAAATAGCAGTGATCTGATAYTAAAGACAAAAAACAATAAAGGGGGCCATGAGATGTTCTACATCTAATTATTTTTACTGTTGATATATGAAGTGAAATTTAAACAACCTGAAGGGTAATTTCAGTTTTATTAGYAGAAGAGACAGCATTAAAAACACACATTTTCCTCTTCCTTCCAGAATTTCTCCCAGAAGACATGTGAAGTCATAAAACACTGGAGACTTTGTGGTTAATTTAAAAAATATATTTTTTTCCCCCACATTAGAAACTGCAAGTAATTTTTTAAAAGTTCCAACATAATATATTTTTCAAAGGCATTTATTTTAGGCAGCCATGTCTTACTCCATTTAACATAATCAAGAGGAATAACTAATAAATGGGAGGGATTGCGAGCTACGGGATGTGAAGTTTCCCCATCCACCAGATTCTGATTAATTATTTTGCAAAGATCCACAAGTTGTTGGAAAACAAGTATGGAGAAGGCAAATAAAACTCCTAGAAATAGCTGCAGGAGTACATAAAAGCAACTAGGGATGTCTAATTTGGCATTATTGCTTCTGCTGGTCATGTTCTATTATGCACCTTATTTTTTTTACCATAAAAGCAGCTGTCTACATGATCAAAAGTTGTCTCAAGCAGACATTTAAATGCGGGTGAGGCTTAAAAGCAACTAAGAGTGAAAAATACTTATTTAACAAAGAATCCATGAGRAGTCCTAGTGCTGAGCTCTTGATAGAAAACATTCAGCAACCCACAGATTTATAAAGTGTTTCTCTTCAAAGGAGGGTGGAATTTTTAACACTRGAGGGACTAATCAAGAGCCTATTTGGTGTCTTCTGAAAGCTACCAAAAAGAAAGGCTCTTGCTGGGGTGACAGCGAGCTAAATATCTTCCCACACCCAGAAGAGAAAATCCATTTGCATGGAAGTGTCTCCATAGGCACACGAGCCAGGTTTGCTAAAAAAGGACTTAACACAGCCAAACTCCCACGCTATTGACTAGCGCTAYGAGAATTCAAAGGTGTTAAGGATTTTATTTACAAATGCAGACAACCAAACCAAGCTTCCTCATGTTGGCCCTCTCGTGATTTCCCTTCCACACCACTAAATCCTTGCAGGGTTTCTGCATCCCATCCCGAGACCCATCTCCTGGCTGCCAGACCCACACGTCTGGCGGCTCTCAGCAAACACCCAACTGCTGCTCAACCCTTGAGCTCGTCCCCAGAACGGGGGGAGCGAATGGGGATCAAGACAGGATTCCTGAATAGAGGCAACATCCTGACTATTTTGCATTATTAATATGTAAGTTATAACAAATACTGATTACAGGAGGAGAAAATCCACATTTTTCTGGTGTCAAAAAGCTCAAATTTTACAACAGAATTCTGCTTCAAATTAAATGAGCATGAGACAACTTTCCTTCTGCTGCTCACTTTAGCTATTTAAAACTCTCATCTAATTCATAAATACCAACTATGTCCACTTGACAATGGCTGGATCGCTCCTACCCTGGGGCTACCTTCTAACAATACTGTCTTGTCCTTGAATTCCTTCTTTTGTCTGGTCACACCAAGTCTCGACTGGGAGGAAAAGCCTTTTTGGGTCAAAAAAACCTGGGTTTTGTCCTGCATTCATCCAGCATCCAGTAAGCAGGAACTGGAGACTCCKCAGAACTCCAAGGGAATTACTCAAATTTATTTCTGCTAGATCAGGTTATGTTAYTTCTATTAGCACACTAAAAAATCTGAATCAAGGCAGAAGGTGAAATTATATTTTAAATATATTTATACATTTGAATACCAAAATAAGTAATATTTCCAATCTTTGTATATATCAAAATACAGTTTCTTAAACCCTGGGGCACTTTAGGAAACGCTGGTCTTTGGATACCACATCCCACAGCACGCAATTTTCCCATCCATTTTATTAGTGCCTTGGCTTTCTGGTCATGAATGCTGTAGAACAAGCTGTGACAGTCAATAAAGCTAATTCATCTGTGCTAYGAAGTACCCTAGAAATTAATTTTGCCTTTAGTAAAATCCTCGCACGTAAACCACAATGCTTTAAAAATAATGACTGATTTATTCCATTTGCCAGCCTACCTTCTATTCTATGCAATTTTAAGCATCCTTTATAACAACTAAAGAGCTCAGTTTACAGAAAATAAATGGGCCTGTAACTAAACACCTAAAACAGGCAGATTGAGGTCCAAAACACACCGACTGCAACTGGCCATGAAAGCAGCAAGTGCTCAGCCCCTTGGACACCAGGTCACTCCATAGGCAGCCTGTAAGCGACGAGCGTGCGTCTCATCATCSTATCTTTATATTAATCATACAAACCAGATCCTTATATTAATTCTGGTATCAGCAGCTCAAGACCTGTTCCTGTTGAAGGTGTTCTTGCATCTTCACCTGCTCACTGGGGCTTTTAAAATTTATTTATACTTGAAGGACTTCCTTTAAAAAGAGCTAAATGCCACTGAACATAAAAGATCATGGGTGAGTAAAGCCCTCCAAACACTAGAGATGAGTTTTAAGAATAAGCTACTATGGTTTAGAATAAAGAGCAATTGGCTGCCTGAACTTTACCTTTTCCTTAGCAGCAGCTAAAGTAAGGCTAATGGAAGGGGTGTTACTGCAATAAAAYATGAGCTTGGTAACATAATGTGAAAAAAAGGCAAGAAAACTAAGCCAGAGTCCCATTCTGCTCATTTTTGGCTGTCTTCACAGCACATACAGGAAGGTTATTAAATACGCTCCRTGCAACAGTTACAACAGTGACCTGCACCTTCCCAGCAAACCACMGAAACAGGGCTTCAGCTTCCAAAATTATTTCCAGCCTTCCTCGCATCCCTTCTCCAGCTATTTAATCTCTGCAAGCTCCYGCTAAGAGATGCATTAACACGTCAGGGCCATCAACAGCACCCCMCACTGCTCCAAGGCGGGGAGATGCATCACCTGGCATCGCTTAGCAGAAGCTGCTGCTTGCAAACGCGGCTCCACAGGTGAAATATCCTAATGCACAACAAAGTGCTGGCTTATAAATCTGCCTCTGCTGCCCACATCCGTGTCAGCCCCCATGCCTGACCCTCCGTGCAGCTGAAACGATCAACTTGGACCATCTTTCATAAGCCACGAGTTAAATGGTGAGACTAGGAGGGCAGTGGCAGCGCTCACTGCCAATATTCAGACACCACTACTGATTTTAAAACCGCTTCTATCATTTCTTTTTAGGCTTTCTGTGCTATGCACTGCCTACTTAAAGGCATAAAAATGATGCTGCCTTTTCAWCYGGGGATRTGTTGGYTTTTTTTCCCTTGTCTGTACTCCAGCACTGGGAATAGACCCATCTCAAAGCAGAAAGGACTATTTGCYTTGCCAGCTCACCTAGCAAACGCTTTCTGTGCACGATACTACCTAGAAGATACTTGTACTTAGGAAATCTGATGTCAAATAGAACATTGCTTCTGTTTCTTCTCCCTTCTGCTCCCTCCCAAGACACACAGCAGTGCCAAGGTCTCTTTGTAACTCAGAGAGAACCTTTATTTTGCCTCAAAAACAACACGTGKTTTTCTTCCTGGCAACCCTAAGTGTCCAAACGGTTGGATCCACAAATATTCAGGCAGGCTCTGAAAGAGCAGACTGGACTAACAGGCAACTGCACTGGGTACTGAAAGGCAAAACAGTCACCCAAACGGCCAAGAGAAAAGATCAGCATTAACTTCTGACCATCCAATTACATTAAGAACAAGCACAAAAMCCACCAGCATAAAAGCAGTAAGGGCCATGGAAAGAAAAAAGAAACAACAAATGTGAAACTAGAGATACTGATACAGGTTTAGAGCTGCATGAAAAAAACTGACTTTTCATAAGGAAAAAGCTGCTTTGATTACTTTCAGGTGCACGATAATGCAGCAAAAGAAAAAATATTTTTTTGTGTAAGTGCCAGAGTTAAATTTATTTCCTTTAATCTGGCTGATGGATCATTCTTTGCTTATTACTTTCAGTCATTTAATATATATAAGCGCTCTATTGGCAAGCAACTTGAACATATAAATAACAGCTAATGATGACTGCCTACGGTTTAATTAACTTCTGGTTGAACTTTTCAAGGTATTGCCATAAACACTGGATTACTACCCTGTCAACTAGAGAATCATTGCTGTTAACATCAGCCCTGCCATCCGAATTCTGAACCGTTCCGACAATACGCAGGCATAAAACTGCAACTAAAGGAACCAAGGCAAACGTACCTGAACAAAGAAAACACAATTKTGGCGTCGGAGGTTTGTAAATTAAACAAAAATTCTTAATGCGCRCATGTCTAGAAATGTCATTTATCTTGCAGCAGTCATTAAGCCAGCCCGGAGCGCAGGCAGGTTGCATTAGCATACGGGCTGTGCAGTATCACCAGCTTTCAAGTTTCTGCTACGGCTCCTCAGCCRCGCTGCCATTTTCTGCCTGCGTGAGGTTGCAAATAAATTCTCCTTTTGGCACGGCTCAGCTGTCAGGCCCCTCTGGTCCGTAATGAACCCATGAATTACATCTCGCRGCTCTGACATCTCCGGTCTCGCTCATCAAAATATTGTTCTTCAATTGTAATTTATAACTTAATTTAAATGTCCCTTTTACTGTGACCTTTTTGGATCAGAATGGCATTGCATCTGGCAGCTTCTACTTCAGCAAGGCATCCTTTTGCAATTACAGTCATTACGGTCTCCATTGAAAAGCCCATCTGAGTTAGGCTGCATTCCTACTACAATATTAAATAATTGCAGTCCATTAAGAACACTGTTAGATTCCAGAGTCTTTTTGTCCAAGGAAAAATTGCTGCTGTACTGTGACAAAGTAATGCTGAACTACTTTGCAATCCACTCAGAAAAGCCAATAAACACAGAAAGGACACAGAAGCCAGGATAATCTTTCCTGGGGATGCAGACACATCCAGGATTTATAATCCTAATGCCAGAATCCGGGAATTCTCCAGTTCAAGTGCTGGCTCTTCCACTGAACTATGACTGGCCATGAACACACCATGTTACTTGCTAGGGCAAGGGATATAAGGTCAACCTACCAAACATGAGGGTTCTGCCAACACTGCAAGATCATTTTAAGCTTCAAGTAATCAAATTGAACCAGAAGAATGTTTTTTCACCGCTGTCAACCAAGCTATTTCAATGGAGTCATCAAGGAAGATGCCATTTGCCTGCTAATGCACAGGAAACGTTTACTGAACATCCCTATCCAAGTCCTAGTTATTSTAACCTCTGCAGGTGTAAGGTTATGGACCTTAGTAAAGGATTTGCTCCTGYTATTGAAGTGGATCACTGACTCGATATACAGCAGCGCAGCAAAACTTCATAATATGAAAGAATTCAGAAAAGAGAAAGAAGACAGACAAGGACCCCTGTCATCTAGGGCTATTCTCCTGCCCTTGACACTCTAATTCTGCCCAGCACTAAGTGATCTGGTTTGGAGGAAAACACAAAACTCCCCAGCACCAAAACTGCTCTGCCCAGCTCCCTTTGGTGCCCAAGGACAACAAGGCCTTGAACCAGCCAGGAGCCCGAGCTGCCCTACAAAAAGGCACCTCTGACCACCTCCTTCATCCAACAAGTCTTCACAGTTAACTGGTAAGTTTGGATTTATAATTAGTTGATGACTTGCAACAGATTTGAGACTRAAGAGGAAAGCTACAAAATCATTGCAGTTACTTCAAAGAAAAACTGAAGCTAGCTCTATTTTTTAAATGTCTGKTTTTGACAGCTTGAGAAATAAGAATTAGCCCAATTGCTTTGGGAAGAAAAAGCAAAAAAAAGCATTTATCTTCCCCCCTCTCCACAACGTCTAATGTAGGTTAAGTTTCTACATAACTCTAGTGATGATAAAACCATCTAGATGCTACTGATGCAGGTTAGGGGAGAAGATACTCTAGTTGCAGCAGTTTTCGGGCACTGGATTTGCCAAGGCCCAGGCAAATACGGACTGACAGGGCTCAAAGCAGTTACTAAATGCAGAGCACAGGCAGAGCCAGCCCTGCCAGCTGCTGTCACGGGTGCAAACAGCAGCAGGGTGTCACTGTGCCAGGACACAGGAACTTGCAAAAACACAAGTACAAGCAGCAGCATTTTACGAAATATCCAGAAAACGGAACCCTTTTGCATACTGCAAAAATACCTGCAAGCAGTGGCAATGGTGGTCATGGGTTTGGCCCTTTTTATCTGCCTTTTTCAACAATTTCTCTAGAAATATCTCCTAAATATGGAATTGTCTTATAACTAAAGCACAGAAAGTTTTCCTAACTGCAAGGATAAGGATGAGGGAAAATTCAAAGAGGCAAAAGCATCTTATGCACTCCAAGTGGCTTCATCTTCCAACAAGCCCAAGCAGGGAGCAATGGCCCCTGAAGTGCTGGGCTACCTCATTTGAACCATGAGAGCAGCTGTTAATGAAGGCTCATACAAAAGGMAAACTAGTAATAAGTAAAAATGCTAGTGTGTATTTAAATAGTTTTCTTATGCTTTCAACTTTGTAGTTAATGAACAAGAAAATCTGGTCTAAGGGCAAGTTCAAACAGGGAATCATTTGTCTGGGTGACATCTTACTTAGAGTTGAATTTCCATAAACTGATATTACACTGTCAGATTTGCCACTCGTAATGACACGTTCCCATGTAATGGTGAGTTCGGAGCAGTGAGAACAACGCTATTAGCCAAGGAAAGTGCAGTTGTTTCCTCCTTCTTCCATGGTGCAGCACTCAGGCTGAAGCAGTGGCGTTTTCTGACTCCAGGAGGATAAAGAGAGTCGCTGGCTCTTTGATTTCCCGAGCAAACGTAACATGCTCATCAAAATGACAAAAACTCCAAGATTCACTCTTACGGACAGAGCTTGCACGCTGTCATTTCTGATTCCTTTTCCAGAGTCTGTTGTTTTATATAACTGAAACACTCCTGCATTACCACCGGGGATCCCCCGTGGCGGGGCTCACGTCCCCAGGACGGAGGGCAGCATCACAGGACAAACCTGGGCAGGCTGAGCCTTCCGAAGCGACGACGCTCATGACGAGTGCCCTGAACCAGAACAAGGGCCAGGGCAGAACCCTGAGAAGGAATCATGCTGCAAAATGGGACCCAAGTGGGGATTTAAGCCCCTTTAGACTTGAAGGAAAGCGCTGTGGAACCTCTGAACACCACAAATGGGTCTAAGGCAGTGAAGGACAAATGAGAAGTTGCAAGTTCCCAGTTTTGTATTAATACAGAGGGCAAAAAGGGTTTTAAAATAGAGTTGATCTTAAATCAGAGCTCAAYGTTTTACCATGTTGAGATTTTTCCATAGATAGGCAGATATAGGAAACTAGAACTCTACCACCAAGCAAGGAACAATTTCTAGGTCTATTTTTTAAATTCATTTTTCAGACATTTCTGTTCCCTGAAGTTACTGTTGTAGTATTAAACACTTCTTTTGACAGGTCTGATCTGCAGAGCTTGCCAGCTTCTCCTTTTGCGATAGACTTTCACCTTAYCAATTCTTCCTGCCTTTACACACCTAAATTCTCATTATAACCTCCCAATATCCTGGGAAGTTCCTGCCACTCTTCTGCCAAGCACACAGCCATGATTTCAGAGAATTTCTAACGTTACCCCTATGGTGCTAAGTCAGAAGATAGCGGGGGGAAGAACCCCTTACTCAACCACCCCCTGCATCCCTCCTCATCTGCCACAACCAGCTGAGTTTAGAAGCAAACACGGGCTCCTGTATGATGCAAACAAGGTATCAAGACACGCAGCAGCAGATAGAGCAGCTCACTCAGCTGGTTTCACACAGCTCCATTTCTTGCATTRTGAATGAAAAGCACATGTAGAGTGCGGAGGGATCCGAGGCAGCTGCAATATTCACCAGCCTACCACAAAGGTGGGGTTTTAAGAAGAAAGGCTTTTTCTGCTGGCCCGTGACTTTGAAGAGCACATCCTTAAATTTTAACTAAGGGCAGAGCACCGCGAGTCTTTCAGCTCTAGGAGTGATTTCAGATCTTCCCACTTCCTCCGCCGTGCCGATCCAAGCGTTGGAGAGCTGTGCCAAACACATCACCCACGTGCAAGGACAGCGTTTTAAAGAATCTCTCCAGTGGKAATGTGCTTTGTTTTAAAAAGTGAACAAAGTCACAGACACACCAGGTTGGAGATCCCATGAAAATTTTCAGAATCACAATAGTGTCAAAACYCCCCCAAAGCCACTGCTTGATACGTAGAAGATACCCATGGAAATCCTTCACAGGCCTACACGAATCATGGCAAAATCTTCCCATGTAATATTTTCAGCCAGCAAGGCTGTAACCATAGGATAGGAGGAGGAAGAAAAGAAAACACTGAAAATAAAAGAGTAATATTTAATATGAAGACCTACTGATGAACTGTGTGTGTTTGCCTATATTGTATCTTAAGAACTATCACTGTGATAACAGTGCACGGACGAAACTATTTAGGTTTTATTTCAGAAAAAAAATAATGATGCAGTTGGATACTTACTTTTTCACATGTATAAAATCCAAGTTTTATAATGTCTGTCCATTAACTGTTTTGCAAAAACAATTCTCACATAAGAGCTTGCATCATTTTAAAACAAATGCAACAAAAAGACTATATCAAAAGCCTCATCATAAAAGAAACTGAGTAAATTACACAGATTTGTAATATGTAGACATAACTGTAAACCATACATGAATTTTAAGTAAGGAAACATTCACATGCCTCTGGATTTTAAAACAAGGGCTCCTCCTGTTATATTTTAAAGCATATTATGTTAATGCAAGAGATAATTGGTCATATATGCATCAAAATATAAATAATAATGAAGACTGGATTGTGTGTGGGAAAAAATTCAGAGCGCTATTTCCATATACATGACACTATACATCCATGAGGAGTATGGCAGCAGATTTTCCCTGTATGAAATGTTATTTTTCTGTAGCTAGGAGCTAGCGGGACTGAATGAGGAGCCCAACGGCCAGGTCAGGTGGCAGGAGACTCGGTGACCTTTTCAGCTGGCAGATGTCACTCGAGCTGCCTCCTCTACAGAATACTCACCCTGTTCTTAGCAGCCATCACGCTATAACTTGGCACTGAAGTTCTGCAGTGCAGAATTTTTACAACTTACAGGAGATGTATGTAAAGTTATGACACATTAAGCTACCACTAGAGCCATGCTGCGATTCCATAAACCTGTTTTATCTGCTAAATATTTTATGGGTACTGCACACCTTCAGTAGTTAAGAAATAAAGACAAAGGCTGGCTTYCTGTGTAGTAGTTCCATATACTTACTGTATTGAGTGCATTAAGTGTAGTGTCATCACGGGAGGCTGCAACACAACCATCCTCTGTAGATCCTCCATCACACATACCTGCAAAAGCTGCCATGCTCCTTCAGAGATTGAGGAGGAAAAAGGAAAACATAAACCCACAAGTTTAAACGCTTCAGTTTGATGCATGCATACAACACACAAACAGTATCTTCACACCATACAAAGACAGCAGGGCCTTGCAATACCACAGATACAAATAAAATGAGGCACCCCACAATTAKTACCATTTATTATGCAAATCTGAGTCACCTGAGTAATCAATAGTTCAGGTTT
Organism: Eudromia elegans; assembly: GCA_003342815.1. Lineage (NCBI taxonomy): Eukaryota > Metazoa > Chordata > Aves > Tinamiformes > Tinamidae > Eudromia > Eudromia elegans. Next base: position 255,713 of record PTEX01000203.1, read on the forward strand.
AAGCAGCAATCTGAGTGGATTTTATCAATTAACAAATTCTGCACGGCAGCAGTGACAAAACCTGCTCAGGATGATGAGGGGAATCTGTATGCATGAGGAGAGCATTGCCAGGAACAGCACGCCACTCCCTGTATTTCAGTTTCACTATGCTAGAAAACTTTCAGATATTCTCATAATGCTCTTTTTTTTTGCAAATCAGAAATGATTATTTACTCCCAAAGTGCTATGATACCTGCTCGTACAGACACTTGATATTTCTTTTTCTGATTAACCAACCAGGCAGACCAGAAATCTCTGTGAAGATTTCCTCAAACACAAACTGCAGCTCATTAAAGAGAAATATTTTATCCTTGAAGGAATCCTATGCTTGCAGGGTTAATCCACTCACAGCAGTTACTGCCCTTTTTATCCAAAACACCCGCAATACTTCTACCTTTGTGCTAGCACATGCTGCGGGCTTTGTATTTTCAATACCAAAGGAACAACCAGTGGAGATGCTCTGTGGTGGCCTGACATCAAACCAGAGCATCCTTGTATCAAGCTGACTGTTGCAGCTTGTCTTTGACATCCATGCTCGACTGGGGAAGAGCACAGAGGGGTGACCATGGCACTCAGAGCCTTTTGAAGTCATTGGGGCTGCCTTGGCTCTAATTACCTGGCTGCCCTGAGGTACATGAGCAAGTCACAGTCATTGACTCCTGGCATCCACACGAGCTCCTCGTGCTGTGTCACAGGGTCTCCGTCCGGAGGTGGGAAAGGCTGAAGATCAGGAAGTTTAGCCTAGGAGAAATGCACAGTAAGTAGGCAAGTAAGGTTTGCATTCCCTGGGATTTATCATCTCCCTGGGGAAAGGCACTTGCCAGCAGCCGGTAAAGGGATCAGAAGTTTACAGGAAAGTAGGAAGGCTCAGGCACCAGTATAAAGCCCTTCTGTACAGACACACACCAAGCATAATCAGCCCCCTAGAAATGCCACAGCTCAGAATTAAATCATTTTACTCAGTTTAACGTAATCCTGTATCATACAGAAATCAAACACTGTGAGGCAGCTTACCCCCAAAGAGGCAAGAACGCAGCTAGCTCAGGACACGTACTCCATTGCAATTCCTCAGTAAAAACCCACACAGTTAGTTTACAAATAAGTCCTCACTAAATTACAAAAACCTCAAAGTGAACCAAAGAAATTCCCTAAAAGTGAGAGAACGCTCCACAAAAGGAGCTCAGAGTTCAAACTCAGATGAGCATCAAATTGTATCTAGAGATTTAATTAGCATCTTTAGTCACCTGCTGCAGTGGGATAAGATAGCTGAGAGCCTCTGCGGAAACAGCTTTTAAAAGCCCCGTAATTACCTCCTATACTTACAACACTAAACATTTGAGAGGCAACATTTATACATAGGCAGTAATTACAAGTCACAGGTTCGGATGTCTTTCATGTTCTGCTCTTTAATCTGTACTTTATTTTACTTCTTCCCTGGGAAAACGTGTGTCATTGAGCAAACCTTCCGGGGAAGGATAAGCAACACTCTCATCAAGAGATGAGAAATTTCATCAAGAAMGAACCCAGAAGAAAGCTCCTCAAGATGAGATTTCTGTAAGAGTGAGGCACGCCAGTAACCAGCACTCATCCCTCTGTACCTTAGAAATTGCTTAGGTCATTAACTTGTTAGAAGTTTTCATAGGAGAACATCAAGCAGAGATACTAACCGCTCTCCTCTTCACAGGCCTGAGGATTTTGAGAACGAGCATGATCCTAAACCACATTTACCTTCGCTTCTGTCCACAGTTGCTATTATGATATAAGTGGTAGTCTGCAGCATCCATGTACTCAGGGCAAAACTGTCCTCTACTCTGTGGAGCACGTCCAGTTTGAGGAAGAGGAAGGTAACTGCCATTCAACAGAACCCAAGAGCAGGACCTGGGGGGGTTGCTTTTGTATCTGCTATGTATCCTTTATGCTGAGCAAGGTGAGTGCAGGGAAGCAAATCCATACGGTGATTAACAAGGCTGAGCAAAACTGCGGAAGAGGATATTGCCATCCCTTCCACGGGTGGAATAAGACTACAAAGGAAAGGGATCTTCARTCCTCCTACCTCAGCCAAAACGCAGGAACTGCCGTATCTTTCAAGATTATACCTYATGTTAATTAACAAGATGAGAATATACCCTCTTAGCAAAGATACCTGTCAGGAATGTGGATGCTCAGCAGGCGAGTGAAAGCACTATAGATGTTTCAAATATTGAGCAATCAAAAGTCAAATGTACTCTAATTCACTGGGCCTTCTTTGTACCTTTATTTTTTTCCTCCATARAAGTACCTGGTAATTATACCTTACAGCAGAAGTGACTAATACCTGCCAAAATATTAGATGAGAATCTGAGATGAAAGGTGCTTTGGTGGTACCATTTACAGTATTTGTATTCTGACTAATGAAAAGAATCAGCGAAGTTTAATTACCGAAAACTTTTTCCCTTTAAATACAAAATATCCTCAATGATGTYAGGCAAACTGCACGTGTTTATTACCCACAATTCTCAAAGCCATCAWATCATAAAATTGAGGTTGCCCCATCTGCAGCAACACTGCAGATCTGACACCAAAGAACCATTAAAGAGAAGGCAAATTTACAGCTCATCTTGTATTAATGACAACTATATTAAACAAACACACTTAAAAGCCCTGTATCCTCCCTTAACACATATAAACATCTCTGTGGGCCTTCTACAAATCAGGTGGTTTGAAATGTGCCCTTTGGGTATGAAAATACAAAGAGAAAATCCCTTACCTGATGACTGGGTCCAACTCTGATTTCACCTTGGGTACTGTTCAGTCTCCTAGCAAGGAGAAAAWAAAAAGAAAAAAGCAGTAAARAATGAGAATTACAACATYTATGATAAYTCTTCATGATTCACCATTGCATTTCTGATGCAGGCAGAAGCAAGAACGCACTAAAAATGTTTACATATATTCATGTATATAAAAAGCAGGAGTATAACGGCACACATGGCAAATGCCAGGGACCTATGGGACCTGCCTGGAGCCTTTGGCCAAGCAACTTAAATCRAAAAGAGAGTGATTCCCTAGTATGACTCGTCCTCCCAGCACCAGGCAGCTGATATCAGGACTCCTTTTRGATTGTTTAGATCCCAAGCACCACAGTCCAACACCACTGACTGCTAACCAAGATCCTGCAAGTCTCTCCAAAGCTCTGAACTGCTCTCTGCTCCATTCAGCCAACTCRAAACCTGCTACATGCAGAGAAACCCCCTCTAATATCTGACTTTTTAGTGCTATACTCTATTCAGTGCCCATTTCAACAYGGTTAATGAAAAAACAGCAGTGAAGTGACTTCGGATATCACATCCAAAACTAGCTCTCTCTCATGTTAAAAGGTTACATGAATGATTGCTGGGCCTATTCATTTGCTGAAATCTCAGATAGCATCACAGAAGCATGGAAAATCTAAAAGTAAGAAAACACATCCTGTAATATTTGGTAGAAAAGTAAATTGGATTGACTTAATTCATATTTAAGTGAGTCTCAATACTACTTTGGTGAGAAAGCAGGCACACAAAACCCCAACCGACTGCCTTGAATTTGGCAACAGCAAACTGSAATTAGTTTTCCAAGTTGCTGCTGCAGAAATAGTGACATCCATTTACAAGCAAGTTGCTGCCCTGTAGGGTTTCTTATGATCTCTGCCAACACAGCAGGGTGGTAAAGAGAAATCCTTTCCTTTAACCTTAAAAGCTCAAAATCAAGACTGTTAGCCCTGTGCTAAGCCAGCAACAGACAACTGAAACTCCAAGGATATCACTAGAACTCACGAGGGTGATTCCTGGGCTTGCTCAAAGCTTGCTCAAAGTAGGCTACAAACTTGGAATCAATTGCTACAATCAAATCAAATATGAATCCAATGTGCTACAAACTTGGACTCAATTAAAACTTGGTCTTGCTACTAATTCTGAAAATGTTTTGCATCGTTGCTGCATTAAGGGGAGAAACTTCTTCAACTGACATTGAAAGGACTTTGTCCAAGAGAATGGAGCAGAAGGACCTGCCAGGCAGGAATAAAAACTGGCTCTGCAAAAACCAATTGTTCCGTTCCAGCATCTCAACAATTTCGCCTTCCTAGGAAGCAGATCTACACTAAATAATATGTGCCAAAAGTGTCCAAAAAGAATGAGAACATGTCAAAATGTTTCTCTCTTCTAATGGATACTTCTATAAAATATGACCTGACACTATCCTCTTGTTTTCAAGTTACAGAAGAAATGACTGTACTAGAGAACAAGTTTTATATTTACAGAGTTGAAGTGAAATATTAAGATACATTTTTGAACTATGWGTAGCCAGAAGTTTTCAAGGCAAGGGATGGAGAATCTCTTCAGGTTTTCCATTAAAAACAGTTATTAAGAGCCAATAACACTCTTAAACTGTTCAAAACTATGCTTGTGCAAACCTAGAAAACTTTGCACTAGAGAATATTAATAAATATTAAGTAAAACAAAGTGCACTCAAAATAATCCCCAGCTCACGACTGCGTAACTTGCAGCACACTATTCATGAAAAATAAAACATTTTATTGAAGAATCAAAACTGCACATTCTGCCTCATCCTATAAGCAATTGCAAAGATGGGAGCSAAGCTCAGGTTGGGACTCAGGCTCCTAACTGCATTCCTGTGGAATTAGCTGGGGGGAACCAATAAGGTTGTTTTAACACTACTCTTCACATGTCAATTAAATGTAAGGAATAAAATAGGTCTCTGCACCTTTTCATCACTTGTTTATCATCACATGCCCAGGCCAGAGAAGTAACTGGATGGATTAAATAATATTWGTGGAGGGGACAGAAGGCCCTTTCAGCCACACCAAGCCACCAAGCTGATGCTCTGCAAGGGCACCCAGCCCATCAACCCTTTTCAGAGAGCTTCCACCTCCCCAGGAAYGGGTTGCAAATGGAAAGAAAATTTCTCGCGATGGAAACTCAACAGCTCTGTAGACGCCTAAGCTCAATTATATTGGTGGAAAGCAATTACGGCAATAATGGAAAGGCGCTCGGGTGTTTATTCTGCGGGAAAAGGGAGAAAGAGGAGCCAACGCCGAATATGAAATCCGACACAAAAGAAACGGATGTAACAAAGCGGTATCCATAGCAACAACAACTTAATATTTCAGTCCTCTTCAGCTGCAGTGGATTAAATATAATGACAAGATGTTCCCTTTGAAAAAAAAGAGTAACCCGTTGTCACGGCAACGGCGTATCCGGCGACGTAAACAGGGCCCGGTCGGAGCGGAGCCGGCAGCTGGGGGCCCCGCGGCAGAGCGGGAACACGGGGCGCGCGGCGACCCGGCCCGCTTGCGCCCACGGGCCCCGGGGCTCAAGGCAGCCCCATCCTTCCCATGCGGAACCAACAGGGGAGGTTGGAGGTTCAACGGAAAAAGGGCACCGCAGGGAAAGCGGCTCAGGAGRGGAGGAGGAAGAGGTGCAGGGTGGTGCCAAGCTCCAGTTTATGGTGGTAGAAAGCRGGGGGAAAATGGGCAAGGCCTTTCCTGTGCAAACGTGCACCATTTACACACCTGTAAGGATGGAAACCACGGAAACTGGCGGTACCACTCCAACGTGAAGCAGCAGAACTGCGGTGAAGGACCTTGAGCGCCATCCTCACCGTCATCCTCGACCGAAACCATCGTGATCTGTCTCTGGTGCCTCCAGCAAAGGCTCTTGCCTGGGAGGCCATGTTTGAGTACACGTCGGGGTTGCCGACGGCAGCGTTGTGAGGTCAGACGTCCGGTATTCCAGGGCGTCTCCTGGACACCAGGAACCTGTTCCTTCCTCCTTATGCCAGCTCAGCACGTGCTACCTAGCAACTGCACCTCTTCCTGTGCTGACTTCCTTACCTGAGTGAGGAGGCGAGGCCTTGTACCCCCATAGCAGCCTGCTCAACCACGGCCACCCGGTCACGTCACCCAACGAGGGACCCACGGGTTTGCTTCTGTCACTGCCCACCAGCAGCAGCTCGAGCACAGCAATAACTGGTGCTCCTCTCAAGCTGTCCACAGCCCCGGGCAGCATTTACCTCTTCCATCAGCCCTCCTTGATCCTGGAGGTAGAGACAACTGGTAACTGAAGCAGATGGATGCTTCAGCAGGAAAGGGGCTCTGAAGGGGCTTAATCCCTCAGCTACAACTTGACTCTGTTTTCCTGGTCCTCTCTCCATAAAGAGTTTCACAGATCTGCTCTCCCAAAGCCACTCTGCCACAAGAAGAGAATATCTCTAGGGCCAACTTGACAGCAACAACAACAAAAAGGGTTTCTGCAAGTAAATTAGCAGCACCATCAATGTAAGAAGTTACCCTCAGCATCCTAGAGCAGAGGTTGTAGGAGAGGACAAGGCTGCCTCATCTTGTGGTCYGAGGGATGACCAAAACAGTGATTCTGGACTGCAAAAACAGTTGAAAATAAATCAGATTTTTACATGGTAAAAGATTATCAAAGGAGTATCACTAATACTAGGGTATGCAGACACAATGTGTGGAATACTAACCTGTAACACAACTTCTATTTATGAAGCTTTGAGAACACTGATGGTTTAACTAAAAAAAGTAACCAAACCAAACATCTAGTTTCACCAAAGGACAGAAAAGTCACTATTTTGAGGTATAAGTTAYACATAAACTGATCAAGCTTCACTAGAAACTTTCCTTATAGACGGACAAGACGATAAACTGCAATCCTGCCCTTTACAGTGATGTAGATAAAAAGGCCACTATCACCAGCAAGACAGTTGCATCAACCAAAAGCGCTTCCTTAACGCTAGGGAAGCGAAATTTGGGAAAAAAAGGTCCATTTAGCAGGACGCCACTCCATGCACTCCACAAAGCMAACCTCTGAACTTCCCAGGCCACCGTCGTTCCCATCACACGACACAAACTCGCTGGGAACCTTTAACTACAAAGGCCCTGAGCTTCACAAGTATTTACTGCCCCGCTTTGCCACGGAGGACACAGTATTTCATCGCTGCAGTGCAAAGCAGCCTGCCCACAYACAGTAAAACTTTACCATGACCGTGCTGCTCGTATACCCATCCCGCAGCATTTTCTTACAGCCACTATGGAAAGGCTCATTGAGCCAAAGGGATCCTTAGGCTTCAGGATAGTATTTTTAGGCATGGGGTGTTTTTATGCTATGCAGTTCAAGAAGCAAAGGGACAGCCAGATCCAAYCATCCAGCATTTAAACAAACCCACTAAATCAACACACTGTTAGGTGCATAACAGCAATGGAGGCTGCCATTCCTGTTCTCAAAGACAACCAGATACAGTCATCTTATCTTATCCAACACTTACTTCCTACCACCAAAAGCCTGGATACTCCAAGTTACCCAAATTCATGTGGTTCATTTTTTTCGGTTGGTTGGTTTTTTTGGTGTGTAGGTAGGGGGACAAAAAAGGAGAACTTAGAAATATTTTGATGCTCAGAACGTAAAATTAGAAGCTGGCCATTAACCAGGCTATAACCCGTTATAGTGCAGAGCATTACAGTTTAAAAAAAMCAAACATATCAGCAATTTGTCCTCCAAGTGCATAATCAAACCTGGGCTTCCTTAGTAAGAAACTTCAGGGTAAATAAACTTATAYAGGAACATTTCTGGTGATTACCTCATCTAAAGCAAGAACGGATAAACACGTAGCAACGCTTGCACCATCAGTACAAGCTCCAACCTGCCGACTGGCTGCAGTCAGATCTCTAAGGAAGCAACAGACTCGGCGCTCTCCACATCCCGCCTGCCATGGGAAGGAGGAAGCAYTTGCAGAAGTCGGAGTCAAACAGGAAGAGCTTTTCCAAAATAATGTTATTATTTACCGGCTTCATTCTGCATCAGGTTTATATTCCAGAAATAAGGCTGCATAATCCTAAAGATATTATTTTTACTCTACAGGTAGCATGGAACTGACCACAGTACAGCCATCCTGAGAACCAGTTAGTCCTAGGAAGCACTGTTTCTTCAGCACAAGTGCAGGGTATTCAGGAAATGAAAGAAGGTATCAATCTAGCAGCAGTTTTTCCCCCAAGAAGCTTCACATGGGCTGGGCTCCCTGGTCTCCTCCTGGTCTCCGGCCTTGCTGAAGCTCCTTGAGCAGCAGATGCAAAGGTGCTAAGCACAAAGAACGCGAAGCATAAAGCGAGTCTCGAGCGTACGGCTGCCACGCTGACCTAAAAACACACAGCTCTAATTCCAGCTAATTACWCTTCAGTGAACGGGACAGAAGGGACACGGAGCATCTTGCTGATCTAAGAAACCCCCAAAGGAACCAAACTCAAACCAGAAGGTCCTGCTTCCAAGCCTGTCCTCACCACAGTGCATGAGCACCTACATGCCGGTGCCCTCCTGCTCTGGCAGCAGTTCTGTGCCACCTCTTGTGGTGCTTCTGCTTTGCCAGATGTGACGCTTTGGTTTGGCAAACAGTTTGGGGGTTGCTCTGACCCTCCTGTTTCMGTTCCCCAACTCTTGTTCCTATTTCGGTTAACCTGATACTCRACAATAATCAAAACTCAATCATGACTATTTTCATTTCTTCATTTTGTGCTGTGCTCTRTTCCTGTATTCAAGTGGCTCCTTCAACAGGAAGGTTTCTAAAGCCCAGGCCTACAGAGACATCACTTCCAACTATGGAGTGATTCGACAGAYTGAAGTTTAAGGGAACTGTGCTCCATAACTATTAGCATTAGTTTGCTTCAGCCATAAATGCTTGCAATTCTTAGGCTCCATAGCTATTAAAGGACATGAGAAAAGGAAATATTATTTCAGACATCCTGTAGATATACACATTATGTTAATAAGGGTGAAAATTAAATGGTCTTATCCATCATTCATCCCTYAGCCTCTGAGAAAGGGCAGTCCCAGCGGAGCACGTTGCAAAGGTGACAACTGCCCATGAGAGCCAAGCTAAAAGTCAACGACCGCCAGCGGGGAAGTTCCAGGCTTCACTAGGAGCACCAGAGCTCCCCGGCACCTTCAAACTCCACGTCCTCGGTCCCTGGCGAAGTCACCCCAATGACACACGCGCTGCAGCGGTGACACCGGGCTGCGAGACGAGGACCGGGTCCGAACCGCAGCCGTGTGCCCCACAGCTCTGCACAACTGCGCTGTGAACAAGCACAGACTGCAAAACCAAGCTATGGCTGCCACTAAAACCACCAAAGTTCCCCCACATTTATCACCAGCGGCGACAAGTCACTGACCAGTTCATCTGTCTCCATACGATCTCAAGGCCAGTAGCAACCACACCACCATCACACAAAACTGCAGAGCCAAAACCCTCTATTTTACCCAGTGCTCTATTTTATTCCAGTCCAAAACGCCTAAGTATTTGGCTAGCCCAATAAAACAGAGGCAGGTAGAGCCTGCACAGCTGCATATAACCAGCTCCTCTGTGCAGAAGGCAGCACTGCTACATTTAAACATACGAGTGCTTCCTGCATGCRATGCTGAACTGTGCTTGCTCTCTCTCKMYAYATATATATAGGTTTTGGTACTTAAATATCAGGACTATCGCTGCTCAAGTAAATAAGCCCTCGCTCAAAAGCAGAACCTCCCACCCTCAGAGCAGCCAATGGCTGCCGCTCTACGACCTTCCTGAAACATCATCCCGGCCCTGCAGGCCCCGGCGTTTCCCAAGGGCTGCATCCTGCCGGCTGCTCTGCAGCTCCCCACGGAGCTGCCGCCCGCCTGGCGCGCACGCAGCGCTGAAATCCAACCTGCAGCACCAACACGGAGCGGGGAAGAGGGAAAACACAGAGCCAGGCAGCTCCGGGGTTGCTCCACGCAGCCGGCACAGCGGAGGCGAGCGCGCAGCCCAAACGAAACGGCCCCGGAAACGCTGCACAAGTCACACCCAGCAGCAAAAACCACGAGGGTTTCGGGGGGGACCAAAGCAAAGCAGCCTACCTGCAGAGGCCGAACGGATCGTCCATGCCTGTGCCGGGCTCCGGTGGGTCTAGGTGGATTCCCGAACCCTCCGGTCACCAGCTATAAGGCGGCCTTGGGCGCTCGACCTGCTCAAAATGGAGGCGCATGCAGGCTGGGAGACCTCGGCGAGCCGCCACTGAGCTTGTGCCGTGACCTAAGCCCGCACGCAGAGCGCAGAAACTTCGCCCTCGGACTGGCGGCACTGAGCATGTGCTGTGACCCTCCCTCCCGCACGCGCGCCGCGCCGCCGCTCTGCTCCGCTCGCCTCCCATCCCATCCCGCCCGGCGCTTCCGTAAATAGAGCGCGCGCAGGGGGGCCTGCGCCGGGGGGGGGCCGCCACGGCCGGCGCCGGAGCCCAGCCACGGCACGCAGCCCCCGCGCGGGGCTCTCCGCTTCTTCTGCGCCCAAAACACGCTCGCGACGGCAAAAAAAGGCTTCCCCCCCCTTGCCCTCGGTTCGTATTTAAAAAATATGGGGAAAAAAACCCCGTCTTGCTCGATCGGGACTTGCAGGCTTCCCRGATCCAAGGGGCAGGAGCTGCATGTTTTAATGCACCGTAGTTCCCCTGAATATAAAATAATGCACTTTAATGGTAAAGCAGCAGCAAGCAGATTCTCAAAATGCTTATTTTTATGTCTCGCTATGGCAGTATTTAAAGGGGAAGTTTATGCAGGGCAGTGTCAGGGATTGGGACAAGCCTTGCGGTCCTGATTTGCCTCCCATCCCCATGGCTGCTCCTCCGCCCTTTCCGTCACCAATGCAATTTGCTGCACAGTTCTCAGCTGCTTACATAGGCAAGGGTGAAATCTCCCCCTGCTACACAATATAAGAGGCTTTTGGGAGAAAACCTGCCCCCACATAGGGCATATATGTTAAAACATCTTTAAAAAAATTTAAAAAACACAAAAAAGGAAGGAAAACCCCACAAAACAGAACCCGTTCCTGCTTTTTGACTCTTCAGGAGAATCACCAACAGGAATGTGAAAAAAAAATCCTCAGCTTTCATGCTACCCCTTTTATGCTCTGGATCAGGGATGAGCTGGGACATGGAGCAATGTGGCCCAAGGACTTCAGTGCTATATCAGCCAGAAAGCCCCAGRGGTTAGAGATCTATTCCTCTAAACCCAGCTTGGTGCAGATTTTTATTTCTTTTTTAAGATAATAGGCAACTTCTCCATCTCTGGTAAAGCATGGGTCTCATCCASCCATTCGTGAAACCCAAAGATTTCACCTTGCAAAGACTTTGATTACTTTCAAGTTCTCTACATAGAACAAATAGTCTTTGTCAGACGGTTTAGTAGATGTATTCCACACTCTTGGGAGCAAGGAACATACTTCAGCTCTGCTTGCTAGCTTGATTAACRCCCAACTCAAGGTGATAAAACCTCGGCATCTATAAAATTAAGCTTTTATTCCAACATTGGAATTTTCTCAGTGACGTGCAAATTACTCAAGTGGATCATGCAATCATTGGCCAAAGATTGGAGAACACAACCAGCCCGACATGCTCCATAAAGGAATAATCTACCTAYGAATCCACAAGTTCTTCTACTAGGAGACCTCAGAATGATCAACAGGACTACGGTTGATTTTTCCCTGGCCAAACCTAGAGTCAAGCAAGCTTCACATGGAAAATATGTGAAACTTGCCTTGAGYTCTGGGTGCTCCACCAGCAAAAGCGCTTGTGTCACTGCACATCCACCATAACAGGGTTTTGGGTACTTCGGGGGGTTCTTTTTTGTGATTGTCACTTAAATAGAGGACACGACAACGTACAGAACAGATTCCCACTGCAGTGGGAGCATTTAAGAATCATCACCCAAAAGCTAAGAAACAAACAAAAAAACACCTCTTTTTCTCCAGCAGAGCAAACTAAAAGGCAAATAGACAACTATCAATTCAGCATGGGAATCTTGCACTCAGCACAAAGCAACAAGCACAATAAAATTGTGCCTTTCTGGATGCAATCCACAGCTCAAGAGTGGTCTAAGATCATGTCCTACCACCCATTACACACAGTAGCATTTAGAACCTCTTCTCCAACACACTATGATTTCAAGCCACCACTACTATTTTCCACCTCTCCACATGAAACAAACCACTGCAGTGGAAAAACAAAGATCAAGACTAAAGTAATAATTTTGKTTTTATTGACAAATTCCCAATGTGTTTTACAATACTTCTAATGCCAGCCAAAGGGATCTGGAATTAGGCAAAGCGTGCACTGGAATGCAGCACCAAGCACACACCAAAAACAGAAATAAAATGAAGAAAAGCACATATTTGAGCACTAGCTGTTCTGAGCAATTAGCTGGCCACTTCAAGTGCTTCTCTTTCTCATTTCATTGATCATTTCAGGCTCAGTGATTTTCTAATAGCCAAAAGAATTAACAGCTACTATTTCTATGCAGAAGGCAGGTTTAAAACCACATTGATAACTTTAACCCACACAAGGGGAATTTCATGGGAAAAGTCATCCATTTAACCCCAATCTGCAACACTAACACAAATAGTTCATTTAACGCTCCCTCAGAATTAAAGCATGACAAACGAAAGTGACAAAGTTGCATATGGGGTCGTGTACAACAAACGCCAGCAAGGTGCATCGTGACAAACCTGGCCCATCCCTCACCTTACCAGCCAGCCCCAGCAAAGCACAAGTGCCACAAGAATGCTTTAATATGTTTCAGAAACCCTCTCAAATTCCTCATAGCGCAGCACCRCACACTTGTGAACTGACCACACGTGCTACGAACGTGCAAGTGCTGAACTGAATTAAGGGAGCTCTTCCAAGCCTCATATCCCGTCTCAGACACACTGTAGTTCAAGCCACTTCAGTGTTAAGGTACAGGAACCTCAGAAATGGGCAATTACATAGTAATCTGCCCACACAGGGAGGTTCTGCCTAACTGCAAGCAGTTAGTGCTTGGCTATGCCCTGGAGCATGAAGATCCGTATCTGTATTAAAACCTGTTTATCTACATTGTAACAATAGATATATTTATTTTTTATAGGCCTATCTAATCCCCACTTAAAACTGTGCTTGTTCTCAACAGTATCTTTAGAAATCAAGTTTCCCAAGCTAATTATGCTTTCTGTGCTGAAAGAGACAATCCAGYTTTGAGGATGCAGTCCTGGCTGAGCACTCTGATGAGTTATTAATCTTTTACTACTTTCTAGTGCTCATAAAAATAGGCCCCTAGACAGCAAATTCTTCAGGTCTTAACARGGTAAACGGCTAGAATTTCCACGGCATCTTGTGTTTACAAAACTATCCAAATGATGAAATAGAAGTTAGTGRTTGGACTTTCAAAATAATGGAGGTACGATCTAGTGCCAGCTTTGCTTTGCAAACACAGATGATGAAGAGTGGTTGACAACCCTGCAGCAGATCCCAAGATCTACTAAATGAAAGGCTATGTTGGACGTGCTCTTCTTCAAACATGCATTTGATTCAAAGTTCCTTCTGTGCATCTACTCTGCTCTAGCCAATGAGGCCTTAAGAAGGAACTGCCAATAAAAGAGCCCATACAGGCATTTACACATGAAAGTAAGAACTGAAACACTGCTGAGAAATTATCCACAAAGTCTGTGTCAATAAAATTCCAATGTGGCTTACTAAAAGATAGGTATGATGTGTGTAAGAAGTATTTTAAGGAGCATGGATGAGGCAGCTAAGAATTCCCACTAATGTTTGCAATGTTACAAAAAAAAAAAAAATTCTAAAAACAGACTTGAAAGTACTGTGTTATTTACCCAGAAATGCAACTAAAAGTCATCACTTACTGCAGAACTTTGTCACTTACTGTTAGTTTTTCCTCTGCATAAACTCAGACAGAACACAGAACATTTCAGCTTCTCCTTCGTATTCCTTTCCATCTCATTTCTATCTGTAGCATATTTGGGTTTAACCTCTCTTCAACAGTTCCTACAGGCTCCTATTTGTGGTACAGTTTGTCTTTAAAAGTCACTTCACTTACCTTGTCTCCGGATTATAGCCCAGTATGTAGAAAAATGAATCCACTCGGGCTTTAAACTCTCTAGCAGCAAATATGTCAGAGAAATGGGAGATATTACACTTCCCTCTGAAAAAAAAAGGGAAAATGGTATTAGAATTCTCTCTTGGATAACAGCTATTTTAATTAAAAGCCACTCTATTTTGGGTAAAACCACAAGACATCCTTGTGCTCTCGCAAATGATTAAAATTGCACAAACACCCATACAGATTCTTCCTGTAGTGACAGGGGAAGAACATGCAGTTACAGTGAAGATCCCAGGTGACAGTCTACAAACAGGTATTGATTTGGACTCAATCAGCATACAGCCCTGGGGAGCTCCAAATTAGCCAGATACACTAACAAGCAATCCTTAAAATATCTTATTTTCAGAGGTTTTATGGTCCTTTTACAGCAAAATGTTTAAGGCAGTGTTGGAAATTCTACTGTTCTAATGACTTCTTAGATATTAGAATAAGGTTTGCCATTCCTGGATAACACCTAWTGAAGGGTTCTCTTTCCTCTTTCCATCAGTCCACCATGGAATGAAGATTTTACCTGGATGTTTTTGCCCATCCTTCTCCACAGGGCTTAGAGCCATGGCACAGAGAGAACCAAAGCAGGAAGGGGACCAAGGTGCTGGCCCTGCTTCCCATCCCGATCTTTCCCTGGTGAGGCATCATTCAACAGTAGCTAACATGTTGCCTTGTAACATATCTCTCTTTTATGCTCCACATCCACTATAACAAGCGAAGAAAAAACAGTGAAAGGGACTAGTAACGTGAGCAAAGTTGCTGACTGCTCTGCCAGGGAAATCAATACGGCTCCGTGCTGAGGCTGCAGAAACATCCCTGCAGTCGTCCAGTTCTCAGTCACTGCTGCTGTGGCAAAAGCCAAAGGCAACGCTGGGTTTTGTGCAGGTCATACTGGATTGCAACCGTGTATTAAACAGGTCTATAACTGAGATCACACACAGCACTACTGAAATATCAGTTGTACTGAAAACAAATCATTCATTTTTATCCTTGTTGCATGAACACTACCTGATCATTAGAAAGAAAGAAAGAAAGGACAGAAACATTTGTTCTCTTATTTCACATGATATTCTCCTTTTAAAATATCCTAAGGCAGAAAATGATGCAGCTCTTTTTCAGTAATTCACCTAGCAGTTGATAATGTTGTCCAGATTAGTTTGTATTATTGAAATTGACAAAAACAATCCATCTTATTCACAGTACTTCAGACAAGCAGCACTTCATATTATTATTACAAAGCACTACTATATACAGGGGAAAAGGCCACAATTTATTACCCACTTCCATAGGGACCTTCTATTCAACTTTTTCATTGACTAGAGCAGAAGTTTAGAAGTTACAATCACTGGTTTTGTTTCCTATTTGACCAGAATCATTTACTAGCAAAGGACATAGTGATAATCTGATTGAATAATAAGTTAGAAGTACAAGTTAGTCCTTTTTTGCAGAGATCCCAGTGCATCTTGGCCTACTCGATGGTCTCAAGCAAACTGTAAGAACCCTAGACTCTTTCTGGGAAAGGAAGGGAAGAAAGTCCTTTTTCACTTTGCTTGGTACATGCATGTGTTTGATTTTTAAGATGCACATGAGTTATAGMATTCCCAGGGGAAATTCCATGAATGTGGTTC
The DNA here is from genome assembly GCA_003342815.1 of Eudromia elegans. Taxonomy (NCBI): domain Eukaryota; kingdom Metazoa; phylum Chordata; class Aves; order Tinamiformes; family Tinamidae; genus Eudromia; species Eudromia elegans. The sequence continues at coordinate 271,347 of PTEX01000203.1, forward strand.
AGTTTCTCAGCATTTAAGCTGACAAAGATTTACGAGAAGGATTCCATCACAACAGCCAATCCYCTGTTAGGTTGTTATCTACTTCCTAACCGTGTCAATTTAAAACCAGAAACTAGGAAAGGACCCTGTGGAATTTTATGAGGCAACAGGACACCACCAGACACTTCCAAGTCTAATCAAAACCCCTCTAAAACAGTTTAAGATATCAACTTCCACCYCTCAATCCTTGCAATAAGAATTTGCAGCTAGTTTTTCTTGAGGTAAGTGGCTTCAGCAAAGTGACTCTTCAAATACCTCCAGATGGTTCTACTGAAATCCCATCTGAGCATTATCAACAGGGATATTATTCAGTTCACGTTGTGCTCAAACCCATGGATGCTTTGGCATGTGCTCAAAAACAATACCTCACTTTTCTACTTGAAAATATTTTGAAGCAACAGCAAAGATGATCATCAAAATTAAAAACTTGGGGGGTACAGAGCATCAAACCCCCCAGGAAATGGCAGAGAGCACAGAGACCAACACAGGGCTCCATTACCCACTAATTTGTACGGCTATTTTTTAAATGGTGCTTGGAGCTGAGCTTCARTGATGACAAGTGCCTTGAAGCAAAAGTCTTTAATGTCTTTTATCAGGGCAGCAGACCAACAGTCTCTTTGCAAAGAAATGCTTTTGTTAACGGTGAAATCGGACACAGAATAGGCAAGGATAGTGGTTTTGCAGGAAATAGCAATAATCTAAATTGGCAATGATGGGAAACGATATCTTCTGAGCAACACTGATTAACTGGGATTAAAATGAGGCTTTAGAATTACAGCTCCCTTTTGAAGGCGAACCGATAACACAAGTTAATTACAGCGCGAGACGAGGAGGCAGCCGAGCAGGATGCTAATGAACCCCACACGAACCAGAAGAGGCYTCTCCCTCGGGGGGTTTTGCTCGCCCACCTCCGAGATGCTGCATCAGGTCCCCTGCACTCACCTGAGGGCAGCAGCGTGGTAGGTATCGACATAGTCTGAAATGAAGAGCTCACGGTTCTTGATAACGGGGTCTGTGATAACAAGCTCTCGTCCAGAGTCTGCCAGAAAGGGAAACACACACACCAATACATTAGCTGCTGTGTGACAGCAACCACCTTTGCTATTTTGCAGGTATTTTACATATCCAAGTCTGAGGATGTTTTAGATATCCATTTCCCTACATTAACACTACAAAAATACTAGTACTGAACACTATTACATAGGGTTTTCCATTGCACAGGCTGCAACAGCATCTAAGCACTTAATGCATTAACGATTTATAGTGCCTGGAAGGCAGAGGAACAGCCTGACCTCCATTTGACACAGAGTCACAGACAGGAATTCTCCTTTGCCACACGTGAAGGGCTTTTCTAGGGGCACAGCTAATGTCACCTTGCATGCACAAGAGTGTCCTTTTACCCCTTCTTGCCATTTCTCACGCCCACTGTGCCACCGGTGGCACTCCCTCCTCGCTGCACTTCTGGCCTGGAGATCTACAACTTTTTGCTGTTATTTTTCTTCCAGGACTATTTCACACGGAGGATTATTCCTCCCTTCAGCTTTCCTGACAACACTGACCACTGAAGTCCCCTCCCAMCCAAAAGGAATCAGGTTATTTGCTGACTTTTGGGGTCTGGGTGGTGCGTGTTTTAACTAAGTATATTTAATCTCAAGCTTTCAGTGAGATCTCAACAGCTCAGTCCTGATTTTTCTGAACTGCCACAATGTCAAACCCAGAGGCCAAGCGAGGGCGGCCTCACTCACCATTCTCGTTGTGTCTGTCCTGAACCAAGTGCTGATAGACCGAATCGGGGACTTCGGACTGGCGATAGTACCACTTGACGTTCATAAGGAGATGGTCCCGTTTGCTCTGAAAAAGAAGGTCTAGAGGCATTACTAAAAAGGAAATCAGAGCACAGGCGACACAAGCTTCCCATACACCGAATTCTTTTTCACATGCAAGAAAACCAGTAGTGAGACCCGGAAGGGAGATGATGCTTCTAAGACCTGAAATGTGTTAGGTGCTAATAGCAGGATGACTTTCAAACTAAACGAAGACAACAAGAACCAGGTGTATTTTCACACAGCTCTATCTCTACACATGACCTGCAAATACTATCATATTCATTCAGAAAAAACTTTACCAAGAAAGAAGTGCAGGGATCAGCAAAGGATTGGAAATATCAGCCTCACTTAATAGTCTCTTGGGCATTTRATTTCTACAAACAAAACAATTTTGGCCAAATATGAAATGAAAAAGGAAATACCAATAAAAGCACAAATTCAACGCAACAGTAACATTTGCAAACCAACAGATCCCATTTTTTTCCCTGAAGACAGATGGTTGCAGACATAACACTGAAGGTTCCTTATTACTTATTTTACACAAAGGAATAGGATGTTGCATCTTAATCCACGTAATTGCAGACCTGAATTGCTTGTGTACCTCACATAAGGCAAACARATTTACACACACYCGTATCMACTGCAGCTGGGAAAGCAGCTCCCYGAGCAGGGAAYTGCAGCATCTACACCCCTCCAAAGGGGTTTGCCCAGATCAGGCTAGTGCACAGAGCCTCTTTGAAGCCCTCAGTAGTCAACACTAAAAGAAGAGGGGAAGGCCTGGCGGGAAGGAAACATTCCTGAGGGATGAGGCAGCTCCGAACGCCGCTTGGGTTTCCCACCACAGTCCTCCAGCCGCTTCTAAGGCTGCCCTAAAAGCAGTTGCATTTAAAAGTTAAGTCACATATATCAGACTGTCAGCCTAATTAGCAGAGCAGCGTCTCCCCTTCTAATCAAACCCAGACAAAACCTTCTGTTAAGCCTGTTTCCCCAAGCTGCTGATTAAAACCACATGCAGTACTGCAAGGAAACGGCTAGCGGCAGCATTGTGCCAAAAAAGGCTGAACTCACCCCGCTCTCCCGCACACTCCCTGCGTGCCAAGAGCTCTCCAAAACATTCTCRTCCATATAAGCACCTCTGTGTTATATAGGAGGAAGCTGCATTTAAGTTTGGAGGAGGAAAAAAAAAATGCCTAATGCAGAACAAGCAAGTAGAAATGAACAGGCAACATCACGGATTATCTGCTGCCTGCTGTACCCAGAAAAGCAGTTGTTGACTGTTACCCTGGAATAACCTTCCGTCCCTCGGTCTCCATGAATCATCTCTCTGAATAGTGAAAAGAGAAAAATAACTGTGGGTCTGAATGTTTGGTTGCTGCCTCCTTTCTCCAGCGTGGTGTGAGGTGAACCCGCAGAAGGAAATATTTCCCTGCCCATTCCCTTGGAATTTCTTAGGGAGGCTCTCCGGGGGTTACAGGGTCCTCAGAGGATCAAGGAGCACTTTATGGGACGCTCCTACCCCTTGCATGTTTGCGCGCACACACACACACATATATATGTGAGTGTGTGTATATATACATATATATACATATATACATATATATACATACATATATGTATATATACATATATACATATATATACATATATATACACACTCACATATATAACATACTATCTGTATATGAGGGTGAATAACAGGGTCTCCCATGAGAGCGCGTTAGGAATATTAATGCCTTGAATTGACCTARAAGGGCCAATTATTTCCCATTCTGCACTATTTTATCACCTCACCACACAACATCTATACTTAAGCTGGGGCTTTTCACTAGTTTAAGCTKTTTATTTGGGCAAGGACACGCTCATCTCGCACTCAAGTTTTGGTCTCAGACTCTCATAATGCCTTCAAGGGTGCATTTTCTGACCGTCAGTGCCACTCACCACATGCCTTCCTTCCCTGTGGAAGGTACCAAACACTCCACATCGCTCCCTGGCTGCTTTTCACCCTCGGAGCAATACAATGTGCACACGAGGCCCAACTTCACACCTTCCCACACAAGGAAATCAGCAAGGAAAGAGGCATTCACACCACCCTGGGCAAGTTACCTGCTGCATGAGTGCCTAGAAAACAGGGCAACTGAAAATGTGCTGCCCTACCACGATGCTGCAGTTTGTGCTCTACAGGTATCTGCCCCTATTCTCCAATAAACATTATCCGGGGTTGTTTTTAACGTGAAATTTCTATCTGCCTAAAGAAGTGTCTGTCAATCTGTCACTTTGCATTTTCATCCTCTTTTGCACAGGAATTCCAAGGCACGTTGTTTTGCCAGCCAACTTTCTAAACGCCATTTACAGGGCAGAGCCCACGTCGAGGTGTCAGGACACGCCAAATAAAACCCAAAAAGCCAAAAAAAAAACCCCTCCACACACAGCCAGACAAAAGAACAAGCGTCCCCTTGGTTAATGAAGTGCTACATTTTTACACCTTTCCATCTGAAAGCTGCAAATTGTCACATGTCAGATGCCGCCTTGCAGGAATCCCAGAAATGGCAAGTGCTTTGAAGTGGCTCTGGTGGCTCTCAAAGCCTCCCTCCCCTGCTACAAAGCCCCATCCTCCTCTTTAAAGGAAATACTGCCTGCTGCTGCAATAACTCGCAAAGCACTTGTTATTTGGTGGGGGGGGGTGGTTCTCTTTGCTAACCAGGAAGCTATTTGTGATATCCAGCAAGAATTTGATAAAATCCATAAACACATTAAAGCCTTGCAGCCCACACACACAGACAGAGGCCTCTCCAAAGCAGGAGGAGGGTTAAGTGCTGAGGCCTCTGACACCCTCCTAGAAATAAAAACGTCGCTGCCCATGACAATTTGCATCTTAAGAGATTTCCCCCTTCTCCCCCCCAGAGTTAGAGGCAAACCGTGCAAACAGCCACAGATGTCCTGCAGATTCTCTCCGAGGGGTTTAGGCAGGATCCTTCATTACTTGCCCTATTTAGATCGCGTGTTAAATCACAGCTAGCTTTGGAAGCAACATAACAAACGGGGGATGACAGATGGGCACGCCGGAGCCGGGCAGCGGTAGCTATTTCAAAGGAAAACAGAAAGAGGAAAAGGAAGTCTTTTACTTGCAAATATGTTTCCAACAAGGAATTTTTTTTTTTGTCCCTTGGAAAATAAAGCCAGGTGATTAATCCTAGGCTAACAGATTTCTKTGTGTTATTTTAATAGTATGTTAAATATTTAAACAGCCTTTCCACTGTTCAAAATAAATGCCTTCTACGCTGCCACACAGAAGCGCCGGGCCCACAGGGCCAGTCTTCAAGCGGACACGAGATTTTGTTATTCACAGTTACAAATTAACCCACTCTTTGAGGCAGAAAACACTTATTCATTCTCAAAAAGGGGAAGGCAAAGAAATCAAGAACAGACTTACTAGAAGACCTGAAAGAAAGGTGAGCAGAGGGAAGGAGAATATAACAGTGAATAAAGCAGRATCTAATGATGTGGCAAAGATCTTTTTTCTTCCCAGTTCTCAGGATACCTTTTCCAAAGCTGTTTTCTGAATGAATACAGCTGTTTGTAAACCAAGCAAACAAAATACAGAGGTCATTACTACCAATCAAGCAGGCTATTTTTGCAGCTTACTTGAGATGCACGCATATTAAGAGATATTCAAATTAATTCTTGCAGACACAACATTATTGTCAAAAGCGAGAGCTAYCAATATTCAGCAAGAAATAAAAACGTTAAGTAAGGCCATTAAATCCAGCAATAGGTCCTTTAATCCCTCCTGCCCCTCGAAAACAGCGGTCTAAGGAGGGAGCCCTTTTGGTTCCCATCCTCTCACCCTGCGCCAGCCAGCACAAAACCTGCAACCTTTAAACCTGTTAGTGTTATCTAATGACTACTGCATCTACAAGAGCTTTTCTAATAGAAACATGCCTCGATGGCTTATCTGGGAGCACAAGGCAGCCCACAAAAGGCGGCAGCTTGATTGAGCGCAGTAATGGCAGGCAGGAAATGAGAAGCTTGGTTAAGCCACGGATAATCGATCCGCGCATTCAGTGAAGTGGGAGCTGAGCTGGGAATAAGCTGCTTGGGGTATCAAATAGTGCTGCTTCCAGGGGAAAGGCCTGTTTCTGCACTCCGTGCAGGAGGAAGAATAATTTATTGACAAATACAGGATTTTTTTCGCAATGTCTCGTTCTTGACATTTTGAGATTGTTTACAGCAAAAATCCCTCTTGCRCCTCCTTTCTCCACGAGCTTAGCAGATGAAACTGCTTTTGGAAGTCCGAAAAGCACTTCAATATGCTGGAAATTAATTCAGTCTTGTGTACAAATAACTCAGAGATGCCAAACAAATACATCGCTATCTCCTCTTCTCCTCCTGGACTCCCAGCTTTTACCCTCGCAGACGCTTACATGCAGAAACACTCCTCTGCCTTAGGGTGTCCCCAAGAGCAGGCAAGAAATGCGGCCCTCCCAGCAAGGCAGCTTTGATGAGATCCCTGGTGTGTTGTGCTAAATCTCTCCTGCAGTTTCCACAGAGTTTATGGCAAAACTGTTTACAAACAAAGGCAGAAACGTTACGCAACACGGACAGGTTGTCTGTAAACCTAGCGGTGTCCTACGCAAGGAGAGCAGGGCAGCAGGCAGGCCCCATAAACGCATCAGTAAACCTCAGCTGACACGCACATATACACATAGCTGTGTACAAAAGCCAGCAGTTCRTCCAAACCTTAGGGCCTGCACTTCGGATTGCTCCTCTTTATCAAATCAAATCTTTCAGCCTTGATCTCACACGAGACCTGGTTGCTGTTCTGTGCATTACGGTGCAGCCAGGACGACAGGGATAGGGTCGTGTGCGAGGAAAGGGAACACAAGGAACAAATCCAAACGCCAACAAAATCCATTAGGCAAACGGTCATTCCCCTCCGGGAGCTAAGCCCAAACGTAACAATAGCTTTTAACAAGGGAGTTACCATGAACCAAATAAAAACCAAGCCAGTCCTTTTATTGTTTGTTTGTTTTTCCAGATTTGAAAAAGTGCTAGAAAGCAACTGCCAAGCAGTTAAATGAAATATTCAGGCCTCATCATTTTTAACATGCTGTTACAGAAKGGATAACTATCTAAATATCTTATTCTTTGACGGTGCTTCTCAGGCATCGAGCATTTAAAATGAATTCTCCGGCTGCTTGCTGAAACCGAAGAACACAGACACGCAAGTCAACAATCTGCTCTTAAATTATTGGCCCCCATTTAGATAAAAAGGATGTCATTCTGCAACTGGTTTATGTGCAACACAGAATACGTGTCATCAGAAACATAAGCACAGGAGATTAGCGAGACGAGGCTGCAGGGTTACTTGAAAGGGAAGAAGCTGGAGGGGCATCAGCCACCTGCCAAAGCAGGAACGTTTTCAAATCACTCAACCTCCTAACCAGCATCAGGACCAGCCTCCCCGGCCTCCTCTCAACAGCAAAAAGCTCCAMTGTTTTCCATTCCTCTAGCTTTCCACCCACATTCATGCCTCAAAGGGTTTCAAGGTATTTAATTTTATGCTATGCCCTTTTCCCCTCTTTAAGGTCTAGTGTTTTCTTAGGTCCTTCATGTGGTTACACATAGCTATGGAGCTCACAGAAAAGCACAATTAATAAGTTCTGTGATTAATGAAAAACATTTAGCCTAAAAATGCACTAAATGTGTAGCCTAAAAATGCACTAAAAATGTACATCTTGGACTAAGCTCTTAGTTACCCACCTTTTCACCAAGAATAATCAGCATCATCTCCTGTGTTGTAAAAAGGGACGAAACAGGGACCAAAGGAGAGACTGCTCTAGACAGCCTTTTACCAAGTTATTTGGTGCTTAATCCACAAACCAGAACCGAAAACAGCCCTCAAGCAGAAGAGAACACTACTCCTTTCAGGTAGTAACCAGAAGAGAGTCCTGTATTTAAAGCACCTTATAGCATTTCCTCTTTAAACCTCCCAGTTTTGCTAGAGACAGAGCTGCTTGGTACACTCTGAATTAGTGAGTTACCAATTTTGGCATAAATGAGTAAACAGAGCAACCCCCCAACCCCAGCACAACTCTGAATGGCAGGAGAATCTCATTTGAAGGACCAAAAAGCAGTAATATTCAAACCCCAACTTGCTTAAAATAAAATTGTAAGATCTTTCATGACGGTTATGGGTCACTGCTTACTATCTCATTTAATCCCTTTGTGGTACCTTTCTGCTCCGTTTCCCTTTTATGCTCCCTCAATCCCATCTGTGGTTCACAGCATCAGATGAGCCGGGCGAAAACATCAAGTAGGGTCGCACTATTAATGAGTCCTAAATGAGCCGGTTTAATTACAGCTGAGGAGGCTCCAAGACAGCACCCACCCATGTCCTCCTGGCTTCTGTGTGTGATCAGATGGGCCCATGCAGGCTTTTTATTTCACTTTTTGCAAGCCGCTTCTCCCTGTGATACCCACAAGACATTACATCAGACTCAGGCTGAAAGAGTCTTCACCAAATCCCAGACTGTTTCTTCACGGCACCTACAGACGTAAGGGACATAATTCAACTTTGCTGCACAAAACCACAGATGAAGCAACGCGAGAYGCTGCCCCATCTCAATTATTATTTCTACAAATATCATGAAAGCCACATACAGGAAAAAAAAGAGGGAGGGAGGTGTAAGACTCATTAATATCCYGTAATTAAAATCGCTCCTAAAGAAAGCAGTAAACACTATTTTTGTTCACCGCATTTTTGTGCGCATTTGCTGCTTCCACAAACTCCACTTTCATTACAGATTAGGTCTTTCTGCTCAGAAGAAATTTGGCAGCCAGCTGCTGACACCGTATTGATGGCGACCCTCCTTAACACGGCGCTTATTAGCATTTCTATTGCTGCTCTGCTCTCCACGCGCCTGTAAATCAAATACACCCCGCGTCAAGCACAATAAGCAAACAGTTACCCAACAACTAATGGTATTACAAATGCATTTAGCTAATCATTGAATGTATGCTCCAGTAATTAAATTCCATTAAGATTTTCTTTTTTCTTTTTTTTTTTTTCTTAGTATTAACCTAAAGAAAAGCGAGGCTGAAATGAAGATGGTGTTCAGACTACACCTGACATTTGCCATTAATGTCATTTTTAGTAAACTGCTCAAATCTAATTGCTGAGGCGCAGTTTCTATATTGCTCCCGTTAAAACAAGCAGCCGTGGGATGCTGGAAGACAAAATATAAAGTTTAAATAGATTTTTCACCTTTTAAATATCAAGGGGCCGCGTTTTCTTGAAATACTCACTAAGGGGTTTGCCTTTGAACAGACAGATAGCGAGAGCTGGGAGGATAAAACCACCTCCAGTTTACTCTGCAAACCCAGTGCCAAGCTTGGACAGTGATACGTGGTTGTTAAAATATCACCTAGGAGCCGGGGGATTTTTATGACGAGGAAAAGTTACAATACTGCCCCAAACTGCCCCGCTTTGGTAGCAAGTTAGGTTTTAAAATGAGAAAAGGGAAGAAAGAGCCAAGACTACTCATGAGCAAAATCTTGCAACTTGGCTCTTTTGACACAAAACTGAGGGCTGTTATAATGAGAGCACAAAGTATTTAGGAAATAAATGCCTGGAAAGTAAATGCTTCCTTGTGTGGTTTCTTAGAGGATGGAAACATCTGCTAATGAAATGAATGCCCAGGTTCCTAAGTGTTTACATCGTTGAAGGAGCTGCACTGTCTTGTAGAAAAAGCTAATATTTTAAGCCCCCMAAAAAACCAATTTTCCACACTTGTGTTCCATGAATTAGCATGCTCAGAGATTGCCTGATAAGCACGGTCATGATAYGGCCTTAATTAAGAACATCAGTAATTCTTGTGAAGCAAACCAGAGCAACTATACAAGAAAATGAGGAAAGAGCCCTAAACAATTTTCAAATTTTGGAAAAGACACGTCTATCACACTACGCARGGGATTTCTGCTGCAGATTGTTGCTATCTGTTGCCATATCAGTCGCTGGCATTAGCGGCAAAGAACTTTATATTTTCCCTTGTATTTATATGCAAATCAGTACTAAATAAATACCCCCCTCAAACCAGGTCCACAGGCTGCAATCTCATCTAAACCAGCAGATTGGAAAGATGGCCTCCATTCATCTGGAAATAGCTGGATATTGAAAATGCTAAAATCCGAAATAACTACACTGGAGAACAAAATGGGTATGTTTACTTGCTATAAAAGGAAAATGCTCAAAAGRAAAGTTGAGAGAAACAAAAAGGGGGAAAAAAAACCTTTTCTAAAGTGCTAAAAGCTGCATGTAAGCAGACAGACGTCTAAGAACATCCACAAGGAATTATCTAGTCAAATATATACTTTTTTTTTAAACATATAGTACACATCTGGGCCATCCTCATTCAAATGGGCATTAAAGGGAGTACAGATGGCCAAGCTGATAGAGGAGACCAAGGCTAATCATCCATCTTGGGCAATATCATCTTCACAGAACCATGACTGCAATAAATTAAGCTACCGAAAGCCTCTGCTTAAAACCAAGGTGTGATTTCAGTCAGAGGCACCAAAACGCTTCCAGAGCGGCTACTAGCGGTATAAGCTACTCAGCTCCCCTATAGAATTCCAATTAATTTTCTTCATTATTGGACGCATTGGAGGGAACCAGCTTTGCCAAATGTAAATGCTCTCGGGTCGGAGCCCGGTGTGTTTTGCTGCTGCGAGTTTCCATCTTCCCYCCTTGCTCGGCACACGAGGGTTTATACTAAGCTTCTCATCAGAGCCAATTTTTAAAGACTTATTGAGAGCACCAGGGCACCGATTGAGAATTCTGTGTGCAACCATCACCTGTAACGTGGGAGCTGGCAGAGTACCCTACAAAACAGAAACAACTCACATMGCAAAACCCTAACCAAGTGTTACTACAACCTTTATTAAGAAATTGTGTAATATCTTATTTGACTGGATAAGAGATGCCTTGTTATTTACATCACAGTTTTCCTTGACCAGATACAAATTTCTACAAAAAAAAAAAAGTGTCGAAAACCATCACCTTAATGCTTGATGGTACTGAACAGGATCCACACAGCCGGGCTGTGAACAGATGGAGCCACCTGAGCAGTCATTACCTTCAAAGATTTAAATAATACATATGCACCGACACTCCCTACACTATGACAAGCTATTTTCCAACATTCAAATTAATGAAAGCTAGCTCACACCAATTATGGGATGATTGCCAGCGAGCAAAACAATACAGTGTGCTACACAATTATATAATTCTGGTCACATTATATAAATGTGGCCACGCTGGCCACAACAACRGCCTTCCACTGGGCTCACAGGGAATAGAGCGGGAGTTCGGAGCAGCTCTAATACTTACACATAAAGCACTGGAAAACATCAGGACTGGAGGACAAGCACCGTGGAATAATACAGCTTATTTAGGGAGAAACATTTCTCAATCTTGTCAGTAACAAGACGAGGAAAAGCATCCAAGGGACGTGGTTTCTGCACAGATTTCCTGATACACATTTGCTCTCGGCRTCTGACATGATATATTATGCACCTCCTTTCTGTCTCACTAGGTCCTGAGGTTCAGCCGTATCAAAGCCTCTAATTGGGTTTTTTTTAAACATGAGGAATATGAAAGCACACAGCGAAGCTGGTCCTTGTTAGCAAGCCCATTTCTGTCTCTTTAAACTCAAAGAGAGTAATTCCCTTGAAAACTGTCACAGCATTTTGGTGATCCATAAAGAGGAAGTTCAACAGCCCTAGGTCACTAATCATAACTACAGTAGAAATAGAGCATAAATTATGTTTTTATATTTCACAGTGCTGAATTATGTTTGTTCTTTTATCTTAATCACTTGATTCTTTCTATAAATGAATCATTCTAGCTATGTTTGCAGCCAGTAGGGTGCAAGCAGCTGCAATTCCTTTCTGTAAAGTGATAATCCTAGTATTGATGTTCAGTCTCCTTTCCTTTCTCCAAGGTTATGTTTCAATCCCATTGGAATCATTCTCTCCATGTCCYTTCCGTACATATGGCAAACATATCAACGCCCCCTTTTCTATAGGGCAAACATACAAATGCCTCCTTTGCTATTGCTCCTGCTGCAGTTACCTGTGAATAGCAGTTGAGTGGCCTTGCTTTTAGCACAGTCTCATGCCAACACGAAATTACTGCTGCGTAGGTGAAGCTGCACTGCAGGGATCCCTTGGGTGTTCTTGCATGTTTTGGGAAGGTGCATATTGCATTTTAAGTCATAAAGACAGGACAAAGATTCCTAGGATGCTCACTCCTTGCAAAGTGCTAGGTAGCTTCCTACTAAAATAAGGACATAGAGCATAAGAGAGTGAGCGCAAGTGTTGAGTATTATTAGATTATTTGAAAATAAAAGAATMTCTCAGAATCAGGCATTGACTGGAACTCTCCACAGCAGAAGGGATGAATCACGACCCCCCCACACACACCCACTCATCAGTATGAGACACGGTCAGCAACAACACCTTTAAAATTCAGTGTCATAAGGAATTAAATTCATTATTTGACCTGACAAAACCCTCACACTGGCTGTGACTAGTAATGAGTCCACTTCATGGAAATCGTGCAGGCGAGAGAATGCAGCACAGTACAAATAGCAGGCTACGAAACGTGGAAGAGCAAGACCCCGAAGTTCAATAACCCTAGTGATGCCTTTGATATAAGAGGAAAGGGATTTGTAAATAGAACAGGTTTTTTTACAGACACTCACGTCTTATTTCACACTGTCCTAGGTCAGAGCCTCTTGCACTGGTCGTTAGGCTGATTCCACCCTCTGTCCCAGCAAACAGCCCATATAAACCCTCAGATTATGAAATATTAACCACAACTGCCATCTTATGTGTTCATATGTCAGTAACTTCCAAAGAGCTCCTTGACATCAGGGCGAATTTAAGGTGCCTCTTTTCTCTCTCCTCACCCTTCTGATATTTCTACCATGTTTATTGACCTCTATTGATCTGAGGAGCAAAACTCATCCGGACAGTGGCAAAGGTGGTTATGAAAGTCACAGAAAGAATCCTGATAACCTAAAGAGAAATATATCCATCTGCACTACTGTGTCATCCCCTCTTTGCATTCACATGAGGACCAGTGTCCTCCTCCTAAGCCAGCACCTTCCTAGCCACAGGAGACAGCCTGCCAAGAGCAGCCCGCGCCCCAGGGCCAGGCGTTGGGATTCTGGTACCCCCCTTGCCAATCAGCCAGTCCCCAGCTGTGCTTGACTCATCTCCCCCCACACATACACTATTTGCCAGTAGGTCCCATGCAGGAGCAGTGGCTTTCCTTCCCTTCCCTTGAAAAGGCAGGAAGTCATCAGTGCCACTAACATCATCACAAACTGCCACTAAAATTTCAGCTGCTGAGATTTATTTATTCATATTTTTACTCCTTTAAAACCTTGAGACTGCCAGAACTTTAATTTTGAGAAGGATGTCTGCTTTATCTTTTGTGCCATAATTATACTCTGTATTTTGTTATTTTAAAGAGGATGCCTTATAAATCAAAGGGACAGGCTGTTTGCTGCTTCGTACAGTATCCGTTACATGAGATACAGCAACAAAACCTAATGCAAGTGGATGGAATAGGAAATGCTTTGCAGAGCAATATAGCTTGCGTATTTCCCATAGGGGAAAAGGGTCAAGAAAAATTTAAGAATTGCCTATTACGATTTTAATTCTGCGCTTTTTTAGGCTTAAAATGCTTAAAGAAGCAAGACACAAAGGAATCAACTTAAAAAAAGGAAACAGAAAAGCTTTCCCTAGAAAACAGAAGAGGACACTCAAGCATTAAAGAATTATTTTCCTTTCAAAACTGCCTAATGACCTAAAATGCATGCAGGGCGATTTAAAATCCGCCACCTTAATCAAAATTACAAGTTCAAATTCTCCAYGGATGGATGTTCAGTGACTACAGAGTCAAAAAAGGAACGTCCATCACATCACAGCTTCTCAGCTTCCAGGGCCTGGACAAGAATCATTTACCACAAGCCCATGAATTTCAGGCTCACTCAGACATACACTGAGCCAGGCCCTTAGTCCCTTTGGGGCTCTCCAGAGAAGCCGTAAGAGAAACAAATGCAAAACTCAGGACAAAACCGTTACCAAAATAGCTGGAAAATCAAAAATGGCACATTCCACATTAAGTTTTATGAGGTTTTAATTTTTAAGCATACACTTCAGAGTTCTAGAAATGCCTTTGGAAGCTGCCCTTAGCCATTTACAGAGATTCCCAGCCACGGGAACGCAAAGCTGGAACAGAATTCCCACCAAGGCCACAAGCCACAGAGCTCCCTCTGAGCAGTCAGCGGTGGGATGTTAATTCCATCCTATACCTCCCACCTGCTAAACGGAGCCTTTTCCATAAGACAAGTCACCTCTGTGCCTTGCAGAGGATGAGGCCAAGCTGGAGAGATATGACCCCTTCCCAGCAAAGGGTGACCAAGCACCCTGAAATTCCGTGATCGCGATGACATTTTACTCTCCCTTTAAAAAAAAAAACATTTTTGAAGTGTTTTAATGAATGATCTGCACTAACTTCTGAAGCGTAACAATGTGTATTTGGAGACCTCGCGCAGACACAAGAAATCTGACAGTGCTCAAGTACCCCCAAACGACCAGAGAGAAAATTTCAACTTCAATAATCCTAAAGGTCAGGAGCGTTATTAAACATGACAGATGCCCTCGCTATTCAACACCAGAGGATATGGCTATATTTGTTCCGACTCCAATCGCTCTTGCTACAAGTAAAGCGGCAAATGTACTATTTAATATCTTTTTAAATAAATCTGGAAATCATGCTTTTTTCCCCCCCTTCTTTTTCAAGTTTTCAATATGACAACTACAGATTTATTTCCAAGTCAATTACATTCATTGTCGGTTGCTTTAGGTAACTGGAAAGGCGGCAGTGAAAAAGGTGCTGAAGGCTACGCTGCCCTCTTACACAGCTAAGAATACGGACAACCAAGTGTCGAGGTTATGGATGAATCCAGCAGTTCCTTCTATGATCAAGCCACTGCAATTAAAGGTCATCTTATATACTAATTAATGGCTACATATATTCCTTTTGATACCGCAGTATGATGAATGCAATCCTCATTATATTCTACCACCACAAGGAATATGTTTTTGTTTTACCCTCTTTGTCCAGGATCTGTTTTTGTCCTTGGCTCGAAGCCAGGTTGCATTTGGGGGTGGTTTTAAGGGAATTGGTTTGGATTGCGCTTCCTTCTAAGAAAAGAGGCAAAACCACCAACAAAAAAAGCAATTTTGCAAAACGAGCATGGGATTTCACATTCAGTCTTGTGCTAGTTCTTGTAATTCTTAGAATTCCCTTTCTCTGTTCCATACAGAAGTTAGCTCTCAAAACAGCCTTACAGCAAATTGGAGCAAACTGCCAACTGAAAACAAAAAAAAAAGGCTGCAAACACTCATCAAGAGCAGTCTCCTGGTTCCAAGCACCACGTTATCCCTCTGGGATACAGGCAGGACACAGAGCTTACCCCGGCAGCAGCACAGGGTACACAAGGGACCCTCCCTTCCCAATACAACCCTTCAGCCTTAAGATGTGGATCTGAATTGTAAAAAATCTAGGCCATATGGAGGGCAATGGAGGAAGAGCTGGAGCTGAGCCCTAAAATTATGTACATACACTCCTAACTCCCAGCTGTTTAATCCTTGTTCTTAACAATGCTACCATCTGTTTTTACCCCCCAAATATGACTGCTCTCTTCCTTCCAAAGATGGTGCGATGATGACACATCTTAGCTCTCTATAAATTAATTTAGGTACTTTAGGGTGTGACACTATTAAAGCTATTCGGAAAAAAAGAAAACTGAAAAAATACAAACAAACCAACCACAGAAATCCTAAGCACTCTTTATACTTGACAAAATAATCCTGCTGATGAAATTACAGATATCTGCCAACATCAGCCAGGTCTGGCTGTAATGTGTTCACATAACCCTCTGCGCTCTTGGAGTGCAAGATATGTTGGTTTATCTACTTGAAAATTGGTTCCTGCCCCTGCCTTCATATGGCACACAACAAAATAAAAAGAATATTGCAATATTTTTTCTATTAAGTTCAAAATCCAACACCAACATTACGCACTAGTTACACGTCCATAGAGCAGCCGAATTCCCTTCTCTAATTCCGCATTCTCATCTGAAAGACACTCCAAATGTCTTGATAATTTAACACGTGGAAGGCAAACAAATCAATTTAGCGCTTTAAAAGAGCAAACTGTCACTACAGAAATTTTTTTCATATATATTTATGGATGTGTGCACACACATGTGCACTTGTATGTGTGATAAGACCTAAGCCTACCTGTCCGTGCCCCACAGCTTAATACCCACATGAAAATCTGAAGTGCCATCTGGACAGGAGTTAATCACAAATCTTTAGAGAAGACTGTAAAAAGGAAAGGAATTATCAAAATGGATTCATATGCATCTGCAATGATTTTCATACAAAATGCCCAGCAAATCTCCCTGCACTGCTGACAAATCACCAGCTGAGGTAAATCCCAGATAATGAAACATTGTAAGAAAGGCTCTATTTAATAATTTAGCCCCTGTCAAGGAGTTTGTATTGATTCTTGTTTTCAGCACAGGAGAGAATGTTATCTTCAGCCTTACAGCTCAATGACAGCATCAGTGAATTTAATCACCGTGCAGCTCCTGCCATGCAATCCTTAAACTGTCACCTCTGATTCTTCATCATTCCTCCCTTCTTCCTCCAAACTCCCTATATCCAGCACTTTAATATTAATCTCCTTCCCCACACGTGCCCCACTGTAATCAGAGCAGCAGCAGCAGCATTTCAAGCTGCTTCACATTAGAGGAAAACGGTCAATCTCATTTGCTGCCTAAATTTTTTGTTTTAAATAATCCAGCACTCKCTCAAATGCCTCATCTGTCTATCTCTTATTAGCAAGTCTGTGCAGTCTGAATAGCAACCTTACCCATGCTGAAGGTAGGACAGTCATGGGACAGAGGCTCTAGCAAAGGGTTGGAGTAGAAAGAAAACCTTTCAGCCTTTTTTGGGGTGGGCTATAAAGCCAGAGATCAATGTGGAGAAGCCAGAATCTATATTAATCAGCATTTTTTCCCGCACCAAAATGGAAAGGTCAAGCAGCCTCCTCCTAACTGGCCAGGAAAAATTAGCCACAAATTAATTCAGCTGCGGTTCAGGAACAGAACATCAATTCATCTACAAACAGAAGGAGCCTTTCAAATACATTCACGCCTGTGGCTACAGAAACCTCACCTGGATATCTTGCATTCAAAAGCATTATCTCCTACAAAAGTGCACACAGTAATAGACCTTAACTTTGAAGCTTTTTCTAAAAAGCAAGACCACACGTTGGAAAAAGGCAAGTGTTCTGCCTTCTCCCTACTGCCTCCTCTCCTATGCATTACACTGCATAGTTCAAAAAAAAAATCTATTTATTTTCATTTTTCCTCTTTATCCAGGTAAGATGCAGCACTTTGCATTTTATAACCCTTTGGATCACAATAAAACGATCCCATAGGCCCCTMTGGCCAAGGTCATCATACACAGATTTCCTATTACAGGGCACAAGCAGCGTTTCACAACTGTCTTTTTATGCACTTCTGCCTTTCCATCCAGACTATAAATTGTTACAAGGCCCTGGGGCAATCAAGCTGTAAACTCCATTCAAATCAGGCTTCAAGGAGAAAGCATCACAGTCAAGATGCTTCAATCAAGTAAACACACAGCACAAAGGGCAACTGCATCACAACTAATAATGTTGTCTTTCATATGGCAAATGCACCGTTTTTCCTGTTCTAAAAGCAAGGCAAGTTTCTCTCTGATGCTCCAATTCAAATTGTAGCCTATTAGCATTTGAAATGAGACACAAAATTAAATCAAAACATGATAAAACAGAAGCATGCTGCTAAAATCCATTTGCTGGTTGGGTTCTCCCTTTTTTTTTTTTTTTTTTTAAGTAAAAGGGAAGCCTTAAGGAGGAAATTTGGGTTCATTTATCAAACACCAAAAATTCTAGAAAAAAGGTATAAATGACAAAATTAAAGGGCAGATTTGCAATTTTTTTTATCCATTAACTTGTGCTGTGGTCAGAGAGATCTTGTTAGCAGCAGCAGTTATTTGTTTCTTTTGGCTTTCAGCAACGCCCCTTTGATCACTGTTTTTGTTTATTTAACTTCTTACTTCCACCCATTACTGCAGGAAAAAAAAAGCAGGCAGACCTTTTGGCTGATAGTTTTCTCTTTCTCTTTCAGTTTGGATGTGGCTTTTTTTCCCCTATTTCAGAGGAGTTTTTAACTTCAGAGTTGGCCTGGAACTGCTTGTGCTTCAGTAAATTCAGTAGCTCAGACGCAGTGCACCTGTAAATACACAGTGCTGCTCTGCGAGGACTCTAATGTTTGGGAGGGAAATGAATWATTATTCAGTTCTGCATTATGTCCTGTTTCTTTTCTTCCAAGCACTAATGCTCAGTAATCTCCTTTCACTAGATAAGTCTGCACACACTAACCTGTAYGTTCAGCACCCAGGGCTCTCTACCTTTTCTGGATTAAGCAGGCCCAGCTGGATAGGCAGGGGTTTGGATGCACAATAAGGTATCTAGAATAGCAAAAAAGGTAAAATAATGATAATTTCTGGAACCCTGCAGTCTTTYCCTCCCGAGCAGCTCCATTATCTGGCTGTGCTGGATCCAAGYGTCTCTGCCGCTTCGCAGATCTCTGCCCACAAGAAGCTCTGCCAAGCAGATCTGGTTCAGATCAGGCTCCCTGGCCTTGGCAGCAGGTTCAGCCTCCAAAGAACAATCAGTGAAATTCCCTTTATGCCAAATTCTCCAGCCTGCCAGAAGATTTATGGGCCTCCTCTAGAGCCTGTTCCAAACATAGCTGGGATGGCTGGTAGTCCTCTCGCAAATTATGTTTACATTTAAATCTCTAGTTAAACATATATAAATAAATATGTATCACTGTACTTCCTGATACTGGTAATCAATTCCTCTGAATCTGTCATAGAACAAATGACAACACAAAGTTTGTCCAAATTCCACTCTTGCCTTACTTTTGCCTTCAAACTCTTCCGTGGGTCTGCACTCAAGTTCACTGAATCCTAAAAATAATACTGCACAAGAAAGMAATTAGGTCTTTGCAGGAGTAGGAGCTATTCATTTAAGTGTCTGTCTGTAGAAGACTAAACGAAAGCTTCCTTACAAAGACATACGCTGGGGAGCTTCAGCTGCCACCAACTGCAGATGTATCTTCCATTGATATTTGGCATAACTGCACTGACAAAAAAATATTTGTACAAGTTCAGTTAAAGAGTCACATGTTGTCAGTTTGGGCAACACCCTTGGAAACGCTTGTTTTTGCTCCTCCAACCATTGAGTCCTCTCCCCTTTAACTGCTTTCAATGCAAGCGCTCTCAGTACATCTGGCAAGCAGCTCTTCTGACGCTACCCAACATGGAAAYGCCTCCTAGGACAAGAGGTTTCCCAAGCTTCATCCAAACCTCCAAGAGCAGAAGATAAATCCCAACTCCAGGTGGAAGAGGCCTGGACTGTGAATCATTAAACGTGCATTATAGACACTGGTTCTAAATAAACAGAAAGGGGGCACCTTGCGAAAGCCAATGCAAGTTCAGATAGCTTTCAAGGAAGGAGCAATCACTCCCAATAATTAGCTTTCTCCCTAACGTTTGGCACCMGTGAGAAAAACCTTGTTGTGAATTACCTTAGTTTCCTAACAAATTGATCTTACCCTTTCCACGCGGGTGCACTTGGGACATCTGTATGGGAAAGGAGGCCTCATGACACTGGTTCCTAAGTCAACCCAGAGCCTGGGGAGTTTCCTCTTGTTCCCTTGCCTGCTCTTCTGGTAGAGGATCCGGCTCAGCGGGACTTTGCCTGCACTTATGGGAACCCTGTACAGCATCACATCCACGCAGGTTTTATCCCCACTTGTGCTTTTAACATCAACACTTCACTTGGTTCCTCAACTCTGAGCCTATCATCTCTGACCATGAACTACAACTGCATCTTCCATCTAAAGAAACCACCTAAAAAATCCAAAGAAAAGCCATCAAAACACACGGCACTACACGTCCCACGTAGTTCTGCAGACAGCTTTAATGTGTTGTACTAGACTAATATCTACAACAGAAGCTTCAGTTTTCATTGGTGTTAATATCCTGAGCAATTAATGTATCTCAGCAGGAGCTTCTGCCCAGAAYGGCAACTATCACATTGTAATTCAGTATTTCATGAGAGATTCCCTTCAAATACAAAAGCACCTGCTAATATGCAAAGTACAAATGAACCTTAATGGGTTATTAGAATCTGCTAGCTAAAAACCCAGTGACTCCATTAAAAACAAAGAAAAAATTCTTTTCCACAGTGGATGGTTATTATTCAAGGCAGCAAATATGGAAACAACAAGAAGATGCTCAAGAAGCAAGAGCTACCAAGATTTCTGAGAATACAAAGATATCAAAAAAAAAATTACCTGCAGAAGTATAAAAACCATAGATAGAGAAAAAGCACTAGCAGAGACATCAGTACTGAAGAAAAGTTAACACTGACAGCACAAAGCAGCATGTTCTCCTTCACTGCTCACCAAAATGGGGAATTTTTGAGCAAGAAGCTAGAAGAAGGATGTATTTTGATAGCAACAGTTTGGGGGCGATCTATACTATCAGACTGTATTTTAATAAGGCCAGATCTTCAGTGAAACACCAACATCAGGAAGACTGGTAGTAAAAGAGTTATTTTTTCCAAATATCCTGCTTCTGTGGARAAAGTGTTAACCTACTGTGCCACTATTTCCCTTAAAACCCGCAAAGTTACTATTGATGTGGATTATAAAAATCTCATGAAGATGACAACTGCCAACTTTATGGCTCAGTTAACCAACAAACTCCATCTGTACTAGGACGGATCCCTGCCTTAACAGCAAAACTGCTGTTGTTACAAAAGTTAAAAGTTTACTCAGAAGAAGCTAGAGGAAGAAACGCTCAGAAACATGACCACCTCAGTGGAGAACAAGGGGGGGAAGGAGAAAGGGGAAGATGTGAAAATTGTCCTTACCAGTTTGAAGTCTTGAATGCTGCAGATGAAATATGGGGTATTCGGCCGGCGACTTTCAATATATACGCAATCTTTAAAAAACAAGATTTTAAAATAATGGAAATTAACTTCTGTTCTGCAAAGTAAGAGCATAAAAAAACCCCAAAACAGGTAAATTAAAAAAAAAAAAAGCCTAAGCTTAGAAAGAGCCACCAATGTTCATTTGCATAGCATGTGTAATTTATTCCAAGTATGATCTAAAAATAGAAACTAGACGCTTTATGATGATAAATAAGTGAACYGGCTGTATAAAAAGCAACTTTGATTCAAACAGATATTTTGCCAGAAAAACAAAGAAACTCATACAAGACTCTTTGTAACTGAGTTAGTAAAATGACCAGGTCGCAACCTATGAACCAGACYAAAGTAAGGCAAGAAACTAATCAAATCTCTTGTGGTTAACTTGCTATTAAGAACCCAACACTAACATATTTTCTAACTGTAAAGAAAACCAAGGTAACCAATTGGAGATGGAATGCAGCAAACAGAATCAGATTTGCCCCAGGGAAAAACTGCACTTTCTCAAATTACRTTTGACATGACAGAGGATACGTAATTACTTTTGTTTGGTTTTGACAAGTGGACTCTACAAGGTTGCTGTAAAATAAGGTTGTGTTGTATCAAGAACAGTCTTGGCAATAATTGCAGCAGAAGGGGTGCCTCAAGAACAAAATCTGCAGCGTGAATGGGAAGGAAGTTCCTGATTAACAATAATGACCTTAGAAAYCAAAAAGTGCACACATGACTTGCTAAAAGGCAGGGATGCTGCTCCCAAAGGCAAGCAAATACTTAATGGAGCGTTATTGTGTTCTGCYTTCTTATATCCACATAGATAACGGCTACTCAGAAGACAAAGCCTAAAAACTTCAGCGCTTCCATGAATAATTGTCCATTAGCACAAATGCTCCTATGCAAAAAGTCTTATAAAACCCTGTGCACTGCAAAATATTGCTGCTGTTGTAGATGATGTTTCCCAAACTCGAATGCTGTTCCAAAAAGGCAAGTGCTTCTTATGCTCCATAATCAGCACGAAGAATGTATTGCCATCATTTACATTGATAAAATGTGTTTCTAAGGGGGAAATGTGTGTATATATATATGTGTATATACATATATATGCGCGCAGGCCTTTCATCTGTGCTGCATCAGGCCCGTCAAGGTTTTCTACGACCCATATTGCAGCCTTGGGAGCCAGGACATTGTGCCTCAGTCAGAGTAAACCAGATGCAAAACCTCCACATCCTCCCTGTCCATCAAATCAGTACTTTTCTTACYGTGAAACCTCGACAGCAGAGCAGTATCTGTTCTCCTGAGTAAGCTAGAAATTCATCTCAATATACTTGTCTCAAGGTAGGCCTGCTAAACAAGATAGTTAAATTACATGCTCAGTGGAAGGGATTCAAAAGCAAATATTCCCCAGTCTTCCTGAGCCACGACTTCAATCTAGGCTGGAAAAGATTCTGGTCTTTAGGAGGTTACAAATCAGGTTGGTGTCAGAGCACATAAGGATCAAAGTCAGGCAGAAGGTCACCTTGGCTGCTGTGCTGAAAGCAGCTCTCCTGCTGACAAGTAGCACGCGCCAGGGGCCCCGTCCCTGCAGAAAGGCAGTGAAGAGCGAACAGCAACCACTGCATCTGCCACCCAAACCTGGCCACGGGAGCTACAGCATGGGGCAATTCAGACAGAATTGGGAGAAATGCCTAGGATGTCCCCCTCCCCACCTTAAGAAGAGTTTAGCACTAATCTCATGAATATAAATTACTATAGGTAGGGCAGGTAGAGCAWTTTAACTCTATCGAAGTACTCGCAGACAGTTACACAACCCACGTGATTTTTTTTGAGCATCTCAGTTTTGCAAGCATTGTGTTCCAAATGCTCCATCAGTCAGCACACAAGCCAAGCAGCAAGTATCCCTCTGAAATCATCTCAAATGAAACAAAAACATGGAGCCTGGCAACTGCTATGGATACACCAGTACAACACTACAGCCAACACCACRATGGTGCTGCTGCAAACAAGGGCACACCTGGCTGCCAGGCACGTTTACAACTAAGATCCCATCCAGTTAGGATGGCTCCAAAGCAATAGAAAACATAAAAAACCCAAGCTAATCCAGGTGCAAAGCAAAGCCACTTAAGATAGAAATTGGAAAAACACCCAAAGGAGAGCAGTTATATATGCATCCGTATCAGCTATTTAAAACTCACCATAAAAACAATTACTTTCTTTTACCAGAGACGCAAAATACAAATATGCCAATTTAAAGAACAGCTCCCGTGTGGACCCAAGCCACACAAAAATTTCCTAATACAACAAATCTGTGCATATGAGGCTTGCAGCCCATGAAAAACACTGAAATGTGCTGGATCTACCAAATGCCTCCTTCTCCCCATGCTTGATGCACAGCAAGATGCTGCTGCACCCTTTTTTTTCCCCCATGTACTCTACACTTCTGTAACCTTGCAGCTCACCAGATCATGTTATGCAATATAATGACATTAGGTAACGACACATCACCTAATTATCTAGTTCTAATTTTAAAATTGGAGCTGAAGTAAAAAGCTTAAAGATCTTTGGGTAAAAAACACACMTCACATTTCCAACACATGAACCTTTAGCACGTTAAAGGGGCACTGCATGTGGGAACTATCTTCACAGTTTTTGAAGCTTCAAAGCTAAGGCTCATTTGGGTTTTAGCTAATGAGTCAACGCCTGCACCATGCAAGCATGTAGCATCCTGGGCACAGCATGCTGAAAAAATGGTTAAAAATTCCAAGTGGCCAATGTATCCTCAGCTCTTCTGAGGACAAAGAGCATCTTCATGCATTTCTTTTTTTAGCATGTATGTATGAACAAGTGGGGTATTACATTATTGCCCCCTATTTTCAAGGGTTTGGCCAACTCCAGCAGACCTCTAACTACAATCCTTGGGTATGGTGGTTTAGTAAGGAGTTAGAAATACGAGGAGAAACGCACTGGGAATGCCAGAAACACGGTTTTAAGCAGCAAAGCACCATCCCTGACAGGTAGGGATGTGCATACGGTTGCTTCGCTTCCTCCACACGGCTGACACCAAACAAATTGCCAGCCTGATCTTTCAGTGTCACTTCCTGCTGAGCCGATTACAAGCAGCAYCGCCGGCTCCTTGTCAGGAAACACGGTGCTCGAGCCCCGCTCCGCAATAAATAGTTCAGCCAATTTACTGGGCTCATCTGGAGCGCACAGGAATATTCCCGACACCCGGACCGCGGGGGTTATTTGCCAAATGATTTTATTATGAAGTGGTATCAGAGCGAACCCATTTTCCTTAAAGGTTTCTGCTGCTGTTTAATGGACTGCCTGTATAATTTAGATTTCAGCTATTTAAACTCATCGAAGCCTGGCTTCTGATTGTACAGTAAATGGAACATATTTCTATTCAACAAAATTAATGACAGTTAATTGTACTCTGCAGATCCCAGTTTTATAAAAGAAAATRTTCTGCCATTTGGGCACCAAGCTACATGATTCCCCACACCAATTACTTTTCCACATTGGATCACAGCACTTTGTACAGCTCCTCTTGCAAGATATATCTTCATATATACATACACACACACATAGAGCGCCTACAATTTTGATTCAAAAATCCAATTTCCTTACAAAAAGTGGCCCTCTACCAAAAAACATTGCAACTTAAGCAAAGAAGTTGTAGGTATTCCGCTGCTAACGCATCCTGTCTTAAAAGGGATTTTCTTCTTCAACTGAAAACACCAAAAGGAAGGAAGGGGGGAAAGGAAGGAAGAGGGCAGTCCGATGAAAAAGGTTAATTTCTCAAGTCATCAGCTTAGGACCTTCTCCTTCAGCAACAGATTAAGTCTACGTATGCACACCAGTTAAAATGTTCTTGTCTGATTTTCAAGGATTCTGCACACATTTGAAGAGAGATGCAGTGTTTAAAACGGTTCTCAATGATATTTTCCAAAACTCTAGCTAGGATTTTGCATCACACTGTACTTTAATGGAAATCTAATATTCCATTTGCCTCATTTCACACTAGCCTGCTGCACTCCCCACGAAGTCTTATCCYCTGGACGAGTTGCCATCTCTCTACATTCATCTGATGCAAAACTAATTCCCTATTGCAGTCTGCAAAACCAGTCATATCTGTGCTCCCCAATTACTTAGGGTAATTAAACCACAAATTTCCAATTATAGCTGCTATAGTCACCAAGGGGGGAAAAAAAAAAAAAGAAAAGAACACATTACACATTCACAATGTAAAAAAAAAAAAAAAAAAAGAAAAGAACACATTACACATTCACAATGTGTCACGTAAAGTTCTGCATTCACCCTATAACAGCTCAAAAATACTCCAGCTTTACAACATATTCTTCATTGCTCATGTAACCAATGTACACAAGCCCAGATATCCAGGCCCCTGCTTTGCACTCATCTCCTTAGTGTTGTTGTTCATAATTTAAACACAAAAGCCAACCCAAGCTGGGAAATCCATTTACAAGATGAATCTCTAATGATCTGCACTTAGGGAGACTCCATCTATCTAATAGCAACAGCTGCCCCTACACAGAGATGCCAGCCACGTCTGCAGCACCTCTAGGAGGGAACACGGTGCATGTTGTCATTTAATTACCTTATCCCCAAAATATCACCCATTTATTCACCTCTTCCCTTAAAGGCACACCCCATGAAATCTCAAATGTTGAGAATAAAAACATAGTAAAACCAGCACTACAAAGAAAAAGAATCCCACAGCAATGAACACCAGTAATACCAATTTTAACTGCATTTGGAATCATCACAGGTCTCTACAGATTTTAATCAGCTTCAAAGAAAGACCTCCCAGGACCATCCTGCACACTGCCTGTTGACCTTCCCGATGTGGATTAAAGCTCATATATTAATACAGGTCTTCTCTCTATTTCTATCCCTCAATTATTAAAAGAATAATACATAGAGAATGCATTTTTCTTCCTACTGAAATAGTTTTTAAGGTAATCTCTTCCTTAAAAGGTGACTGCAATGAGCCTTTCTGATCACTGCTCACATATGCAGAAAGGTTGAAAACACAGTGGTACCAATGTGAGAAATGATGGAAATTTCCACCCTGGGCAGCAGTTCTGGGGTATTCCTGCCTGCAGTCCCTGAAAATCTAACCCTGAATATCTGATTATCTCAGTGATATCCTATCATTGAGGCAAATGTCTGCTCACAGACCTCTCAAAATTAAGATGCATATCGAAAACAAACAATCCCCTTATACTTCTTCCTTTAGTTCAAATATAAAAAGCAAATTTTACAGATTCCTAGAACTTTTTACATATAACAGGCTTTTCTGGAATTTCAATAACCTCAAAAACAAGCACACACCCTTGTCCATGCTACAAGTCCTATAGAAAATCCATGGTTATATTCTGTTTACTTTCACGATTTAATTCTGGCACGTCCACCTTTCTCAGCTGGCGRAGCTGTCAGAATAAATAGGACACTATCTGGAAGAAGGACAAATCCACAGGTCAACATCAAAACAAGTCAWTGACTGTCAGGGAGGGAGCCAAATTCCTGCGTTTCTATTTCATTAATATTCTCCAAGCCAAAATATATCACTAAACAGAACTGCTTCCTCTATTTACTTTGTTACAGGAGCTTTTTATAGAACAAATGGAGAATTCCGGATTCAAGTAACTTTTGCAGCAATTTCCTCTGTTACAGCAACACAAAGCATCTCAGCACAATTAGGATAAAGGGAACATTTAACTGTTATTTGGGCCAGCTAACAGAAAATTACAGAACTTCTAATAGAATTTTAGAAGTCTTAGAAATTTGGAAGAAATTTCTAAGAATAGAAATGTAATAATAAGAAGAATAGAGATTTGGAAGTCTTGATGCTTGCTTGCYGAACGAGAGGTCAGTGGATTTTAGGGTGGCCATAGGAGCTCCCAGGGAACAGAGTTGTGGTTCCCTGCACATCCTCAGCAWGGCAGGACCCTGAGCAGCCTCCTCCTCCTCCTTCCATTCCCCACTTTAACAGAGCAATAATCCCAAACCTGTGCTTGATAACCACAGAACACGCCCAAGTCAGGAGCGTGGCAGACGTCACGTCGATACACACAGCGACCGGCGCAGCCCACCGCAGCACATCCGAACTGCGGCCCCAGGCTCTGCCATTCCCACATTCCTTTCCGGATAACAGCCAACGGGATCACGCTTCCTCCTCAACAGTTTGGAGGCAGAAATAAGAAAACTGTGACGTGCCACCAGCCGACCCAGCTAGTGCTTAAGTTATACTTTCTAGTAGCAGTATCTGTATCATTCCAGTGACAGTATATTCAATACTTTTCAAAAACAAAGTAACCCCAAGGCTATTCCAAACAGCGATGGCCTAAAACACCTCAAAATGACACGAAATAAGATGTACGATCCTTGTTTTCCCCACCCTGTGTCAGCTCTCCCAGCAATGCAAAACAGCAGCAACAGTAGGTAATATGTTTATATAAAAGCAGAGTATGTACATGCAGAAGTAGGAGCATGGATCTGAATTGCAGCCTTCTCACTCTCCAGCAGCTGAGCGTTGCACCCTCTTTCCTTAAATATTTACTCTTGGAAAGAAAGAAGACCTCAATGCCAAAGCCTCCGCTCCTCTTTGGCAGGAGGTGCAGTACAAAACAGGGTCACTGCAGCAAGAAGACAAAGTTGGCAGCAAATTGTGAAGTCCTAGAACTTGTCCCAACCCATCTAAAAATATCCAGRGATCTTCCTTAAAAGCCTGGAGGATCTACTCCAAACAAGGACAGGTCTAGAACCTTGGAGAATAATCTCCACACTGCATTTGCAAATATAAAATGATATTTAAGAGGATTATAATAAAACAAGCACCATCCAAAGCAGGCAAAAGGAAATACTTTAACACCCTTAGCTTCAGTCACTTTTGGTCATATATCAAATTATGTGGAATGGTCAGTGTTTAGAAGGCACTTTCAAAAAACATACCAACGGAGAGGAAAAAGAAAAGGAAAAAACCCAAGAATTCTCAAAATTGAGATTCTATGAAAACAATCTGCTCCCAGGCTCATTAAGCGGCTTTCGCTGCTTATAACACTAAGAGGCTAACATGGTTCTCTCTCTCAAGAGCTGTGTAAATAAAAACCTCCAACTTCTGCAGCCATTTAAACAACTCGGGCTACAGAAACACTGTTCTATACAACTGTAACACTCCGGCTTCCAACTGCACCTTAGAGCACATGTCTCAATATAGTCAGCCCATGCAGAGCAGCATATGGCACATGCACAGTTGGATGGCACTGGAGCAAAACACTCCAGTGCCTCACGGCGCTTGCACGTTAGTGACACGGACCAAGAGGGTCCCCTYTGCTTCTGTCCTGCACAGCAGGGAGCTGCAGGCCGGGCACTTCCTGCATCCCGTGCTCGGCAACCCCTGTCCAGCTCTGGGGACACTCAGAGCACGGGG
The DNA here is from genome assembly GCA_003342815.1 of Eudromia elegans. NCBI lineage: Eukaryota > Metazoa > Chordata > Aves > Tinamiformes > Tinamidae > Eudromia > Eudromia elegans. The sequence continues at coordinate 299,857 of PTEX01000203.1, forward strand.
GGRCTCTCAAAAAAGCTACTGAGGGACAACTTGCCCTGTGCTTTGGAGAAGCCCCGTAACGCCCCGTTCTCCCAGCAGAAGCGCTTTACCTTCTGTTACCTCCTGCTAATGCCTCTTGCTGATTTGCTGTTTATGTATCTACTGATGTCACTGTAGAAACAGATCCTCGTAAATCCCTCTAATCCCTGCAGATCCTTTTAAATGTTTCTACATAGACAGAGCAAACAACACTGTCCTCATTTCCAGATGACATATCAAGTCATCCGTTTTCCTGAGGCTCCAAATCAACTTAGACTTTCATCCAACCGTGCTGTTCCACGCCAGCATTGCGCCAGTGTCATCCCTGAGCCATTACAGTCCTCTCAGCAGCAACAATATTAAGTTCTGGGCTTTTATAACACTCCTTCCTGACCTGCTGTACAGGCTGGGGGAAGGCAGGGATCATGAGGCTTCTTTTAGTATTAAAGTTATGCCAGAATTTGGAGCGCAAAAACGAAGGGGGCAACAAAACTATCCCCAGAATCAACTGCTACTTTAATACACGCATTCCTACTATGTAGATTTTCAAGACTTTTAACTATTTTACTTCATAAAAGGGATAACTTCATAAATTGCATGAAATCAATATACCAGACRTAGGAAATTCCCATGTTGAAGGACCAACTGAAGACAAACAAGAAAAAACTCTCTGCACTTCAGCATCTTCTAAGGTTTAAGCGTGTTGCTGCCCTCTAGAACAGAGAGGCAAGAGGTTTTTGGGAACAACRTGATCCCCACCTTCATCCGCCAGCTCTTGGCCAATTCACTGATAGTTACAGACAGTGCAGTTTGTTTTCCATCACACAGCTCCTTTTTCCAGCCAGAAAAGTTAGTCTCTTAACCATTTACCAAGGGCAGGGCCTACGTAGGATCCACTGCCGGGCTCAAGAGCCTCGGGAGCAGCCGAGCTCTTGGAAGGGGCCTCGGCAGCTGCTCCCAGGGCACCTCGGTCCCCRACGGTCAGGACAAGAGCTGACAGCTGCCTCGTGCACTTCATGTTCTCCTGCAYGGAAAATCTTAGAGCCCAACTATCTCACCCAAACAACAGATGTTGTTATAAGGTCTGGCTTGCGCAGCAGAATATCAAGCTATTCRTTTTACTTACGGTCTGCCAGTCAAATAACAGAACGGTAAAAAAAAAACACCCTACAAAACAAAAACACAACTGGAGAGCCTAAGAAAACACCCACACAAGTTGGAGCCATGTGCTAACCGTGGTGCATATGGCACAAACCATATGAAGTCAACCCTATGCAAACTGTGCTGTGTTTTGGCAGAAACCTGSAGGATAATAGGGAGTCAAACTGCACTGGAAATGGAAGTTCAGTGTTAAAACAATTAACGGAAACGAGATGAAAATACTCAAGTCTTGATGAAACCTTACACTGTAAATAAACCACCATGAAGATGACTAAAACCAAATCTGAATAGACATTGTGCTTCAAACTATGGATACATTTGTTATAYCCATGTAAATTAAAAGCAATATGTGCACAGTTACAATCAACTGGAGCCTTTATTCTGAAAAATTTCCAAGGATCTTCATTATTGATTTATTTACCATTACTCACATGTAGTTACTCAGCTTAGCACAAAGAACATCAAGTGCTGGACTAAGTGCTGAACAGCAACGTGATAGACAGGTTTTGGCCAAGAATTTTATGGCTACAGAGAGACCTATGGACTTTTAACATTTGTCAGATAATTGTCCAAATCTGTATTTTATCAGACAAAAATCTTTAAGGGACAGAATCAAACAAGCAAAAAGGATTTCCTTTCCTTRAAGCCTGAGAGATGTAAGCTAAAGATAGCCATCCATTTTGCACACACCTTTACCTTTCATCTTTCCAAATCCTTGCTGGGCAAGTTTCATTAATTTAAACTCTCCTAATCCCTCTTAAACTTTATGTAATRTATACCCTACAGCTACATCTCCCTGCATAGAATCTTTTTTTTCCTTTCTCTTTCCAAGATAAAGATTTTTTTTGGGGGGATGTGGTAAGTCAGAAGCAAAAACTGCCCTGCTCTAGATTACAAAGCAATAAATCTAACCAGGGTACAGCAAGGGCTGGCTCCACTTAATAGCAGCTGCTTTTCCCTAAGGACTTAGGGCATAYGTAACCACAAAGCTTCTCTTTTTTGGTTATTAAAAGTTCATCACTTGACCAAAGCGCAGCATAACAAACATGGTACCGATTTCTGCCATTCTGCAACACACACAAACACCCACGTGCTCCTCCACACACTGCGGCGTGCACCAAGGCGGCAGCTTCTCCATCGACTACAGAAGCAACCGAGAGCACAGAAATTATTATCCACCTTGATTTGAAGCCAAGTCTCTTTGCACTGAACGCCGGACTATCACAGTGTACCACTGGGCCCACACAGCAGCTGTTCTCAACATACTCTACGTGTTTTTCATCCTCTGACACTGAAAATGAGGCTGCCCCAGAGCTGACCCTCCGCCAGCCCGGTCCCTGTTGCTGCTGCTCAAGCAGCGATTACTCACTGCAAGCCTGAGCACGAGGAAACCAGGTCTTGGGCACGGCGTGAAATTTCAAGTGCTTGAAATTACATTATGTCCTTTCTAACACAAGTTGATAGATCTATACAAACAAATATTCCACAACTTCTGCACAGAAATGCTAAGGAAAATCATACCTCCAAAATCAGTATTATTTTAGCCCAATATAGAGCTATACTAGCAACCTGAATCTGGAGCCAATGGTGCCCACATAGACACACACAACGAGCAGTTTTAAGCATTTCCAGCTGCAACACCTGGAGGTGGCAAGAGCTTTTTTTTAATTTGAATCTGTACAATGAAATTTTAGTACTTAAAAGATGCAACTCTTCATAGGAAACAAGACAAGTTTTTCCACTGCTAGTTTCCATGGTTTTTATTTGGATGTGTCTTTGTTTTGCTCCAGCAGTATTTCTATAGCCCCCTGATCATTTCACAGAAAACGCAGTATAAAAATACCAGGGCCCCTAAGCCAGTGCTTTGAAAACTAAAGCCAAATAAAACCGTATCTTGTGGTGCAACAAACAACTGCAGCCACCCCTTCTAAACACTGTGTAAATGAACATATAAGTTCTTACTCAAAAACGGGGAGCACAGCCAGTAGAGTAATCCCTATGATTCTCAAGTACAATCCTTCCTTTTGAGGAAAAAAGTTGGCAGGCAAAATATCACAGGTTAAACCTTGAAATCTTAAACGAGATCCTGAAATACCTCAAGCAAAGCTCGCAAGAATTAAGTGGCCTGCCCCAGACACTTCTACTCTGTCCCCAAAACACCCAGCTATCTGCCATCTTCAYTGCTAATGAGTCATTATGTTAACACTGCTGGCTATGACCAAGGGCTAAACTGCAGTGCACAGACCTTAAGTGATCAGCCAGCTATTAACAGAAAAAAAAGATTAATGGCATAGCAGCTATGAGATCTTAAGTCACCCTTRCACTTCATAAGAACAGGAGATAAGGTCTACAAAGAAATCAGACTCACAGAAAGACCTATCAGAAAAGTTGGAAGAGACTTTCACGCGCTCTCTAGCCCAACCTCTAGCTCAAAGCAGGCATAGTTTCCAAGTCAGACTAACCAAGTGCTCTGCACCTTGCCAGGTTCATCTTGAAAGCCTCAAGGACAGAGATTCCCCCACGCTCCACAGTTATGAACGTAGTGCAAACAAAAGGGGTGGCTCTTTTTTGAAGGAGAATCTACGTTAATTCCAACAAACACAAAGAAATGACAGTGTGGAGTCCAAGTTTTGCATGCACATTCACTTTTGTCCTCATAAGAAAAGCATCCTGTAAATTAATCATCAAAAATGATTCATCTAAATCATCATCTAAATTAACAGCTAGGCCATTGCTGGCTGCAGCCAGCTAGCAGGTAGCTCAGGAGCACAGTTACCTGCAGAGGAAACACAGCATAGAGATTTCTTACCTCCAGGCCTGTACACAACATCATCTTCTGTGATAAAGGATGTTATTTCACCATTGTCTGTTCTCTCGTAGCGAGACTTCTTCTTGGGCGGTTTCTTTTTATTTTTCTTGGTGGACTCCTCCGTGGTGGCACTGTTGTTGTCATTGTCCTCATCTTCGCTGTGGTCACTTTCTGCGTAGTTCTTGGCGCCTCCTTCCAAGGTACAACTCCGTCGAGGGCGCGAGTTTTCGCTCTCCCTCGTTTTGTCTCTCTTGTCTCGCTCCTTGTCCCGGTCCCTGTCCCTATCCTTCTCCTTGTCTTTGTCTTTCTCTTTGTCTGCTGTCATGATTCGCCACGTGCCTTCTTCTGTCCTCTCACGGCTGGGCCTCCGTGAAAGGTAGACAGTGAGCCTGGGCTTCAGTCTTCTGAATTTCTCACTCAAATCCAGGAAAAATTCAACCACTCCAACAACCCCAGCGTTTTAGTATGGTTCTTGAAGGGTGAGAAGGATAAAGGGGAAAAAAAAGAGAGGGAAAAAAAAGCCCATGTTAATATCAGGAATTGTTTCAATTTCTCAAGCTAAAAGACTACTCATACCTACCCACAAATAGAAACAAAAAACACGCCCCTACGTGACTCAGTATGGAATACGCAGGACCATAAAATACAGAAGAGTCTTCAGAAGCATTTACACAAATGAAATGTTCAAACACTTTACATATACTTTAGAAGTTATCAACATCTTCAAAAAGATCTTTGAGCTTCCTTGAGAAACATGCTTAGGAATTCTTTAGCCCACTACAGAAATATAATCACTTCTGGAACGGGATGTGAGAGCAGGCCCTACGTTAGATCAAGAACTGAGCAAACAGCACGGAAGGGATTCACAAGCTTTTGGGAAAGACCCCCAAAGTCTGCAACTCTTTTCTCTACACAAAAAATAGTCAATGAGTGGCTCTTCCGTGGAGGTACAAAGATGGTAGAGCACAGAAAACGCTGCCCACCATCTGCACCACGCTGCAGCGAACTGCTGAGAAGCCTCCTCCTCACCCCTTCCCAACAAGGGAGCCGCCTGCAATCCACAGGTCACAGAACGCATGACTTGAAAGAAAATCAAACAATATTTACGTTAGCTAAAGCCACTATTCCACATACCAAATGATATCCCTCATGTTTGCTTTCTGAATAAGAGAACACACCAAAGTGGACTTTATAGCTCAGCTCCTTTATGTGTTGTTTCTTGCTGGGAAACGGGAAGGACAGAAACAATCTTGTGTTTTTATCTCCCCGACCATTTAGTCAATACTCTTAACACCAAATGCACTCCTGTCCTTCAATGAGAGCTTAGCAAGTACAATTACTTCGTCCATTACAAGGATCTTTACAAGTTTATGATCTGTACTGTGTCACCATGCAGATCTACGAGCCAGGAGCCTTAAACCTCACGCACAGAAGAGCTGCTCACCCCAAAACCCCAAGTGTAGCCTGGATGAATCCACCACGACACCCCACACAATATTACCTTTCCTCAGCCAAGTTAGAGGTTGCCGTAAAGACCAAACTCTACCAGTAACTCCTAAGTTCCCAGGAAACTCTATTTACAACTGGAAGTTACTCCACTGTGCAGAATGATGCATTGCTGCCTAGCCTGAAAGCTAAGAGCCCTCAGCAGACTGAGCGCCCAAACATTAAGCATCTGAAACATATTAAAGGAAATGACTATTTTGATTTTCTACTAAGTCATCTGAGAAGCTAGAAGGTGATCCTGTGCATTTGAAATTTCTTCCCCTCGGTCCCACACGGATCTCCTAAACAGGCTGCAATAAGTTCTYGTCTCTTGACTACTACTTCGGGCAATGGAAATAGCCAGAGAGAGAAATTGCTTTTGCTGATAAAGTTCAGGCTGTGGCTGGAATCTCACAGGCTTTTCCTGAATGGACCAATCATACAGGTAAAAAATGACTCCAATTTCTTTCCTTATAGCAGCTGCCATCATTTTGACAACACCCAAGGGGAATCCAAGGCGGTTCCAGAAGGAGCCACCACAAAGAACRTGTCAACTGCCAGCAAAGTCACAGACACTAGTGATAGCAATGGGCTACACAGACCCTGTAAGAAATGTTATAAGAACAACAAGAAATAAGCCTCCTCCTATGTGTAGGTAACCTACAGACTTGACTTCTCCYTCAGCTCTCTCCAGAGCATCAAATGACTAATTTTTATGATAGGATTACTCCAATTTATATTAATTAAGATTCTTTCATTAATTAGGAGTCAAGCAGCCATAAAGAAGCTGTGTCAGCTTTTCCTTCCTCTCTCAAGGGTGGAAGCCTATCTTCCTCTTGGAACAGCTCTGGATAACCTGCATAAAGACTGTGGCCCTTTGCCTTCCTGCATAGTCAGAGTAACTGTGAATAAATAAGCAGCGTCCTCAGGGAGATTAAGTTTACTGCAGGCCTATGCAAGCACTARTGTATACCACAATCTGCCCTGTTTGTCTATCTGCAAAGTTGCCAGCCTCAAAACCAGCAGGATTGTCACCTTTCTCCTAGATCTCATGTTGGAACCACCCAAGCGAAAGCCATTTTCACGGCAAGTGGATTTATGAACAGCACAGGAGAACATTAGATAGTCASTCCATCTAGTCTGACCGTCATTAGGGTGATGGTCTCAAAGGCACCACTCCAATTTCTTACACAAATATCGCACATTTCAAAGGACTGGGGGTATATATCTCTTCAACCAAAAGACTGAAAGTTGTCTTAAAACTGTAATATCACATTATTTAAACTTAAGCATTTGCAATGGCATCCTGCTCACATTTCTACTTTCAACATTGGAACAGGGAGGATAACCCAACTACCTCCATATTCAAAAGCAGTAATAACMCATAAAAACACAAGCACCACGAAAACTCACCTGCTTCCGCTTACTTAGTGCTACTCATCGGCTACAGCTGTCGTACTGGGTTAAGCACTTTTATCATTTTATTCATAATTATACAGAGATAAGGTATCCATAAAGCTAACACCATTACAAAAATATTCTGTGCCTTGTTTTTTTGTTCTCACAAGTAAACGGTGCTAATGCATCATGTATATTGCCAAGCACAGTAATTACACAGATGTTTAAAGCTGGATTAGGACAGTAGAAGTAAATAGACTGAAAATCTTAGTGGTTTTTGGCAAGCTTGATAGCTTGGGTTTGCAGTAATTTTACTCATTGGCAGCTCCTCATCCCCACTGTACCAMACAGCCACCAAAGCAGCTGCTTCTGCCATCACACTACAGAAAAGAAATTCGATTACAGACCCACAGGTTGGGGAGCATTAAATGCCTCTGATACTAGTTTACTGCTTCTCTCATAGGGAATTTCCCAGAGATTARTCTCGGAGGAAAGCAATCATTTAAGCTAAAAGGAGAATCTCCTTTCTAAAATAGCTGAGACAGGTATACAAAGGAGTGGAAGAAGAGCCCCTKCCATTATTTGTTTAGTGTATGCTGAAAAACCTTCTCAGAAATGATTAGGCAAAGYTTACTATATCAGAGGAATTTCTTATTATTTTTAATAGATGCATGAGATTTGTCCAATTACCCAAGTCAATTTATTACATTGGCAATGGGAAAACTCCACTCCTCTCCACCCAATCAATAGGCTATGTCTGAAAAGTAAACACAGATAAGAAAACCAATTCTTTTGTGCCAGACCACTACTTCAAACCTACTTCATCACGGAGTACTGCAGTATGAACGAATTTCCAGCAAAATATTTGAGGTTGTGATGAAAACTCAACAGAAGGTATCCAAGGCTCTGTTGAACTAAGCCTCACTTGAACGTTCCAGGGTTTAAAACTGTAATTATGCACTGCCAAGTGCTCTCCTATTGCACCTTGGAGAGGGGAGCGTGGGGAATTTCTCTTTGGCCCCATTACCAGTTACCTCAACAGCAACGCAAGGGCAAAGGAAGGTTCCTTCTAAGCAAAGCGAACGAACAGTATAAAAAAGGGAGTTGGGAGAGGGGGGAACGTGCCAATATCAGCTGTATGCAAAACACCTGGAGTGCACCTATATGTAAAACACCAGGAGTACACACAAGTGCAAATTTTAACCCACAGGTTAAAGTTTTASAGAGCCTACCGTATAGCCTTGGCTTCATGATATTTCAAAGAAAAAGTTTCAAAACAATTGAAAGGGGAAGAGCAGAGAAACTTGTCCAAATGCTCTGGGGATTCGTAAAGCAAACTTGGCTCTGTTCCTTCAGGACTTCCACTGCTGAAGTTTTGTCCTCTGCCTTCTACTAGAAAACACAGATATTTACTACTAAAATAATATCCAAATGCTTCTGAAAGAGAAAGACTGAAGGAGAAAGAAGGATTCTGGCAGAAAACCAGAACCTTGATTCAKGAGTGTGTGCCAGAGATGGGGAAAGCAAGTTGGCAATAAAGATTCCAGCAAAGAGAAGCCTGAAAGCAGCTGCCTCAGCAAGAGAACATTGTCCCCACAGCACCTGGCTGCTTCGCATGACACCCCAGCACATGAAGTGCTTGTAAACACGATCTTTATGCAGAGTGTTAAACATTGCACAATAGGTTCCAGAAGAGCTAGAATTGCACCGACTCCGTACCAGTCGCAAGGGTGATACCTACAGTTTGAGGGGAGCACGACACTGCAGACGAACCTGGGAAGAGACACCCTGCAGCAACAACCTCTGCCTTCCTCAGCTGGTCTTTTGCATCTCTCACCCATTTAATGGATAATTTCTGAACAGTACTATTCCAAACAATAACATACAAACGTCACTGAAACCTTCCAGGACACAAGTGAGTTCTTCTGTAATCAACACTCAAAATAGTGAGGTGTTATATTTTACTCTTGCCAGCCTTTCTCAACTCTGTTCCCAAAGTCAGAGAGGATAAAAGACACCATAATGAATATTTATTTGAACAGATCCGCCTAAACATTTTCAAATTCCGTCTAAATATAAATGGCAGGGCCTTCATTTTCCAGAAAGATATAAATACAAAAAAGACAATAAAATGTTTCCTTGCAAAAAAGTATTAGCAAGCCACAAGATACAGCAAATATTAACAGCATGAAAGGTTTACTCTAGTCCAAGGTTTTCCTGAGCAGTGAAGTAGCTTTGTTCACCTGTTCCCACTATCTGTAAGAGAAAAAAACCAAAAGGGTAATTATTTGTCATAAGGTAAAAACAAAACTAAGACTGCAATACACCATATTTCATTGCTCCGACAGTATTGTAATAAGCAACTAATTTCTCACCAAGTTTCCAGACGTTTGCTAATAAGTCACTTTGTTGTCTTGAGCGTCACATTGATAGGCATCTTCTCTAGACATGTCCCTTTTTTTTGCGCTCTAAACACGAACACAAGAGCAAAAAGGTTCAATGGCATTAGGTTCTGGTTTATAGGAGGAGAATAAAAGATCACAAAAAGTTTTAAATGAACTAACAAACTCCTTACCTCTTGAAGCACCACTGGCTCAGTAAGAGCAGACACTGCCTCCCGGAATCCTYCTTCCAGGAATCAGAAGGAAAACGATGACTCTTCACCACGGGTTTTACAAATAACATGGGGTTATGCTGTAGCATAGAACCCTCTCTTTCATGTGTGCTGATCCACTCACAAGGCAAAAACTTGGAAAGTATTACAAAAAAGCCTAATACAGCCYATTGATAATAGCAGACAGATTTTATTACATATGTTCATATAGCAGGAAGGGCTACATACGTAGCACAGCTCATGTGTTGTTCAATTGCTGTCTTCTGTCATGATGTTTCTGGAAATCTATGCTTGCAATCTGGGTTTGGATGCCACCAAAGACGACGCATGTTTGTGCAAACATTCTTGACTTGCTTCCACTAGCATAAGTGCCACAAATTGATACTATCCAACAACGGCCATTTATTTAGCTCTCAGTTCTTAAATTCACAGCATTTACGTGATCTAAACAATCCTAAAAATCTAAACACAGAGTATCATAGAGCACTTCAATTCCCATCTTCTTGAGCATTAAGCAATTTTAGGAGGGAAGGACCGATATGTGAGTTGAGGTTCTTCACCTCTGGCTCAAAACACATCCAGAAGCAAAACAGCTGGAGAAGTTCACCTACTCAGGCAAAAATGCAAGCTCGGCAGAGTCAAGATCCCTGAGAACAAGTGCCATACACACAGCTCATAAACCAGGAGCACTATTTCACGTCTTTGTTTAAACACAATAAATAGAAAAAAAAAAAAGAAAAAAGAAAAAAGAAAAAAAAAANAAAAAAAAAAGCACCACACTTCACGTGCTCCCATCCAGGTGAGGATAAGCAGGATTCCTCTCTCCCAAGGGAGTGGAATGTGTTATCAGAGCCACATCTGGGCACACAGAGTTAAGCACATTGCCAAGCTGCAGTTACCCATAACATACGCAGCTCTAGTGTTATGTGATCTATACACCTGGAAATCATTATCAGAGCAAAAGGCAGACATACCAACACTTTGCACATTAATACCAGTTAAGAGGTTTATGTACTTACAGAGTCAGGTTTTAAAGATAATGTGAAAGCAAGTCACACAGAAATGCTAGGAGAGTACAGCAGGAAGGCAGCTAAGCATGCAGGGTAGCTAAAAATATGGAGAAGAGCTCCTTTTTCTTGTGTAAGCAAGCCAGACAGATAAATCTTTTAACAAGATTTGTGTTGGTCATGTGTTACTAGTCTTAATAAACACAACAGGACCATTCTTCTGTAAGCTTTTAGTCTCATGTTGCAAGATAAAAAGGCACTGTATTCAGCAAATGCCAGATTAAAGGAAGTATGTGCTGAAATTGCTGGACCCAGAGCTCCTTTCACACAGCTCTCCTAATTTGGATATCAAGAAAGAAATAAAGGACAACTGAAGTTTACACTCTTCTTTTGGTTTACAAAAAGAACAGAAAACTCTTGATAACTAAAACTACACTACCCCATACAACTGCTGCACTTGTTGCAGCACTCTCTTCTGCAGGGGAAGACTTTGCTGCACATATCCTGCAAACCAGATGTAGATCCTTTTATTTGGTACAGCTAAAGAAGCTTTTGATACACTTCTGAAAACTATCAAGTCTTATCTTCCGTTTCAGTAGCAAGAGCTACAAGCATGGGTGCAAGTGAAGATGGATGTTATCTGGTCCACAGGGAACATGCCTCTCGCTCCAGCACCATACAAATTTACTATCAATGTTGAGAATATGCCCTTTCTCTGACCTTTATAAAATAAAAGCAACCAAAATAAAATAGCTATTCAGAGAGTTTCAACAGAAGAGTAAGAAACAAAGCCTCATTTACTGATATTGCTACAAACTAGCACGCTATTAGAAAAGCATCCAAGTCTGTTCAAACAGACACAGCTTTTTAGTGCCATTAAAACAAAAGGCAGTGCTGCTCTTGTTTTGTTTTCAAGTATGTGACTCATCAGCTTTCTTATTAACCAGCAATAAAGAAACGCCACTTGCACTACTGAATACTGCAGCTTGGCCCAAGGGAGTTCAGAGGGTTTTGGGCTCTTGGAAGACACACAGTTGTGTTGGGCAAGAGAAATACTCTGCACCAAGCAGCAGCTAACCTGGTTCTGCTTCAAAACACCTCTAGAAGACAAGGTCATAAAAAGACCATGTTTCTATAGAATGAATATGCCTGTATAGAGTGCTAGCACTGGCTGTTCTGCAACTGCTGCCTCATATAGAGGCACAAACCATGACAAGTCATCCCAGGCCTCCCCAGTCACCCTTGAAGGGCAGGGAAAAGTTCAGTTTAGCAAAGAACCAACACAGCAGCCCTGAATCCTTACAGTGCTGCGGGACCAGCTCTGAGACACAAGGGGATCCCAAGCCTTATTTCTACCCACCCACAAACCTGAAGGGACAAATTTGGGTGCTGGAGAGCTGCTGGGAAGATTTTCCTAGAAGCAAGCTTGCTTGAAGTCTTTAAATAGCCTTTACACATCTTCCTCCAGCAATAGGAAAGACAACTGATAAGAGGCTGGTCTCCTTCGCTGGCATTTTGAGTTATAAAACAAATAGAGCTGGAACTAGAACCCTTTGGCCAGGAGCGGTCATTACAAGTTACATATTTACAGTTCAGAGCTCCTGCGAGCTCTCTGAAGCGCTGGCAATTAACAGCACGTTTGTTCTCTTCCAATTGCTCTCTGCTAATCATCCCCAAATGGCTGGAGAAGCTCATGGGGACAGAAAGAAACACTGTGCAGGGGAAGAACAGGCACTGCCTTCATGAGCAGCTCTCACAGCTGAGAAGCAATCCCCACATGAAGAAAGGCAGACAGGCCGAAGTGTTTCTCGTGACAATGACCATATTCTTATTTTTGCCACGCTTTACCCAGTTTGACCTGAAAAAAGCAAAACAAAAGATCTCACATTTCTGAGTCATGTCTTGTACCAGCTATGCCCACAGCTGTCAGATTTTAAATCACAGCCTGTGCAATGCTGCGTGTCCGCGTTCTCCCCTTGCAAATTCCACCTTCACACCAAGCCGCTCCGCCTTGGGATATTATTCTATCATTCCCAAAACCAGGTCAAGGGTCCGTCTGACAGATGAGCTATGTGCGCTGCCAGTTTAGATAAGATCATAAGACTCTCTCTTCTCAATGTTGACGCTACAAAACCTAAAGAAACAAGAGAGAAGGAAAGAGACAACATTCTTTGCAAGCACAAAGCAAAAACATTTTCACACAATGTTTTACAACTGCTTTACGGGTGTAAAAATGTGCTCTAATGACCTCCGTAGTCATAACACATGGGAGCAATGATCAACAGACACCAAACGGGAAGCTGAGGATTATTTCCTCTTCTCCAAAGTCATACAGGATAATGTAAATGACTGCTACAATATAAGTCAGAGAAATGCAAAGTCCTGGAATACCACTAAAAAGAGAGGGAGGAAAAAAAAAAGAGGAAAAAGAAATCTTTTTCAAGTGCTCATATAACACCATATACTCTCATACTTACAAGGGCTGTTCAGAGGAGAACAGGCCCAAGGGACATATGGAGACCTGGTTTTGTTACAAGAGCTGTTATCTAGGGGATTTAGTGTCATTTGGAGCCAAGAAATAGCATCTATATCATGAGGCTGCCTAAGAATATTAAAAAAAAAAAAAAGCTAGACAAAAGAATTTGTCATAATATGCAGAATATTTTGACCACACTCCAGTTTATCCACCAGAACGACATTGCTATCCTTCCAGCAACTAAAAAAAAAAAAAACAAAACCAAAACATGGCTGGATTTGAAGGTTTATCATTCAGTCAATAAAAAAAAAAAAAAACAAAACCAAAACATGGCTGGATTTGAAGGTTTATCATTCAGTCAATGAAGCACAGGTAACAAGATGAAAAAAAAAAAAACTCTGAAAATTAAGTACATCACTCTAACTAAAACTAGACCATTTTATTTTCTTGAAAAACCAAAAAACCTTGTGAGCAACAAGCATCAAGAAAAACACACTAGTCTTGACCACACTGGCTGGCTGATTTAACTTTTATTTATTTACAACTGCTTTTATGTGTTAATACTCAGAATGCAGAAAGACTGCAGGGTGGGTTCCCATGATCCCTTGACCAAACATTTCCACTGGAACATTGCTTTAATTCAAATAATTTCCCTCCAAAGAAATCAGAATCCTGAGACCAAATACAAGAGAAACTGAAGCGATGCCACATGAAATCCTGTAAGATTCCCCAGCCTTGCAAATACCTCAAGTTCTCCCCATTCGATCCTACAATACTAGGGAAAAATAACACTGACACCAAGTTATCAGAACAGGCAATGGTGATTAACAGACCATATTGTTTGCTGTCCGCTCTTTTAAAACGTTCTCACAGAAGCACCAAGCCTAGTAAGAGTTCTGTCTAGAGAAACTGCCTTTAATTTTAGATATTGGTCTCATTTTCTGTGAAGAGCAGCTTATTTTGGCTAATAACAGAGTAGACATCAGAATTTTCTATCCTGCAAAGCCTCTCTTCCCAGTACAGAAGCACTGTTGTAATCAGGAGATTAAGTCTGCTTATTCATGGGTGAAACTCAGACTTGATCTGCCGCTCCTATTATAGGCTGCCTACAGCAAACAGTCAGCATATTCTTCATAATTTCATAATACTTAACAACTGTAATATATTAAATTACATCTCACTTCCTTTATTGCACTTACAGAATACGGCACCATGAATGCAAAGTATTTCAAGGAGGAAAGCCCTGCCACTGGAAGCACGACCTTTGATCTTCGCTCTTAAGCAACACAAGCAGGTTCTGCTGGGAGACAGCAGACGTCTTATTCACACAGCAAACATGCAATTTGGGGTGCAAGAGAGCAGGCATGAGCACAGGAAGCTTTGAGACAAGTGTTTACCTTTTAAATATAAATGAGTCTATAGGCAACCTATGCAATGATTTCCTATCTTTCTGTATCTCATCCTAAAGATTTCCAAACTTSTTAAGGTATCCACTAAAAGGGTCTGTATCTCAGAGATGATGCGATATAAATCTGAAGTGATAGAAAACCGAAGTTGTCACATGGGCTTTTATTTGAAGCATAAACACTAGGTGCCTTTTAGGCACCATAACTTCCCCAAGGTCACACACAGACCACAGCAAACCTGGAATAACCCATCTCCTGTCATACTCCGAAGAGTAAGCAAGAAGYAGGGCTCACATCCATCTCTTTCCCTAATCTAATGGGGAAAAAAACCCTCAAAAAATCATCCTCCTCCAAAACTCCTTGAAACTCCCAAACAACACTGCTTACACACAAAAATTCATCTCAGTAAGACTCAATACTACGCAGTGTCCCCGACTTTTTAATCTTCTAGCGTCCTACAACAGTAAGGGCTTAAATCATCACATAATATAAAGGTCTGATTCCCTTAATGTAATTCTCCCAATCTAATTATGGGCAATTGTAATMATTTATTTCCTTTTAATCAGAAACAGGCAACTTCCACCACTGTGAGCTAGGACTGAACATTTAAGATAAATGGCAGTGAGCTGCTGTTTAGGAAATAGTCCATCTCTTGATGTCTRAAGTTTTTAACAGAGGGGAAAACAAACTCCCAAAACTGACTTGACAAACAGCAAGGAAAATTAGATGTGTGTTGAAACTGAGCCCTGCACAGCTGTCCTAACAGGGAACCATCAAGGAGAAGAGATTAGCAGAAACCACCAACCTCTACAGCCAGTTTTAGGTCACCAATTATAAGCCAGGGAGAGGGTAATACTCCCTTTAGCATCATCATCTACAACTTTCAGTCCAACTGAGAGCTGCAATCACCAAAGCACGGTTCACTACATGCACCTACGGGAATGAGATAAGAAGCAGATTTCCCTGCTGACACCAAGGTTAGTCTTTAATTTTGCACTTGAGGCAGACCACAATAAGCTTATTTTTAGTTTCAGGCATAACACACATCAGAGCTGCACACTCTTATACATAAAGGAATAAGTTGTACAGGAATATTCAGAAAGGATATTCTAATGGCTGGCTGCTTTCTGAACCTGCTTTTCCACCAAGTGTTTCAAAGCCTCCRGATTGGTCTATTAGAGTTTAGTGTATTCCAGAAATAGAAGCGGTTAGCAGGAATGCTTATTTTTTAAAATAAAAACCTGAGGCAATCCTTTAGTAGCACAGGATAATAAAACAAACCATGCTATCTATTATAAATACTGTGCAATAAAGTTTTACCTTTGAGGATTCTCCTCTCAGAAGTCTCCATCATTTACTGCACACAAACACGAAAGACCTGAATGAGCAAGAGTTTAGAAGCGTGTCAAGCTATCTTTCGTATCCAAGTTGCCTCCTAAAACACTAACCTCATCCAACTTACAACCCAAGAGCTGCTCTCAAAACACTTCAGAAGAAAATTCACCAAGCACCAGTTACCCAAACAGTTGGGACCCAATTAAATTCACTCAGCACTTAGGGGACCAGCCTGTTTTCTCCAACAGTCCTGCAATCCCTCCCCAGAGATAACACATGCAGCTCGGGTTGAGATTTACTACTTGACAACTAGTTGTTAACATATATGAGTTAGGAACTGGTCTCTGAATCAGAATGAACCTCGATACTAGCAAACTTTTGGCAAAACCCATACATAAATACCCTGAATTTAAAAAATAGAGAAGTTTTGTGTAYGGTATTTAAATATCACAAGGCACTGACACGAAGGAACAAGGGAAGCCTCTGTAAAGGGATATCCAGCAGTTCTCAGGCTGATGGTTCAGTCTCATGCACATTTTAGCCTGCAAAAAGCAAGGAATGAAGTTTCAAACACACCTTAAAGATGATTACAGGGAAAGCTCCTACAGCTCATCATCTATTCACGTACTTATCTGTACGACTTGATCAATTTTTCATCTGTTTAAGACKAACAGTTAACATACTTCAGAAGCTGCACGGAAGCAACCTTCAAACAAGCTTAACAAGCTACTGCTGTATTTCGAATGCAAAACAAACTACATTAAAAAGTCAAATTTGAAGAAAATGACACCCTTTTCCTTTTTCTATTTTTTTTTTTTTTTTTTTGTGAAGCATATCTGGCCTGGTTGGCATTTCCTTGAACTGTAAGGAGAGATATCCATGACAGCAACAGAAACACACTGCAGAATCCCTCCCTTAGTTTAAGATTTCAGCTGTGTCAGCAGTCCTTAGCCCCTTAGGAAGGGGTAGGGACAAGGAAAGGTGACCTTATGCCTGGTGAGCTCTCCAGCTTGCAGCAAAGCACCCAGGCTATTGTATTCTTCTGAGACCCTCTGATAAAATGTTCACTTTGCAGTTATAAAAAAGCCTGCAAAACAAGCCAAATATCTCCGTTTGGCTAAAAATCATAGTGTAGGACTCACGTCAAGAGGAAGGCTTGCGCTGTTTTAATAAAGCTCATACACCTGCACGTGCAAAGGCGCCGTTGTTCTTGCAGGACATAGAAAAACTCCTTGTTCTGCCGCCGCAGAGGCCCCGGGAACAGAACCCACCAAGGGGTCAAGCGACCACCATAGCTCCGAGAAAAACACGACGCCAAAAGCTCTCCCAGGGGATTCCCACGTCGGCTTCGTGCTCCGCACTGCACTGCTGCAGGAGAAACAACTTGGGGATTTGACTGCTTTGGTTTGCAGTATTTTTAATTTCTTGACAACAGCAATTCTGTACAGTCAGAGCAAGCAGAGATGYCAAGCGAGCAAAGGTTCTTCTGTCAGAAACCCTGCATTGCTCCTGAAATGTTAAACCACTGCTGAACTCCCACGTGAGCGTAACACAGAAGATAACAACTCTCACACTTACCTTTGGCATCCTGGATACCACAGTGTGTCTCTGGGAGAGAGGCAGTCAGCCAAAAGCATGGATTCAATAAAACTTTATACCAAAACACAACTTCCTACAGCATCATTTGCAAAAGGCCAAAACTGAGAAGTTCAAAATTTACATATCTTTAGTTTCAGTCCAATTTATATCCCTGTCTCTGTGTTTTAAGGAGCCACAAGATTTGCTTTTACCAGATACAGTCTTTACACATCCTTCCAGAACAAATCTCCCCGAGAGCC
The DNA here is from genome assembly GCA_003342815.1 of Eudromia elegans. NCBI lineage: Eukaryota > Metazoa > Chordata > Aves > Tinamiformes > Tinamidae > Eudromia > Eudromia elegans. The sequence goes on from PTEX01000203.1 coordinate 317,404, forward strand.
AAAGAGCCCCTCAAACCCATTCACTGTCTGTCTGTKCTTGGGGCTTCAGCCCAAAGCACCCCACAGGTAAACATTCCTGGTTGCAATTTAGACATCACAGCTRTACCTTTTTTTTTTGCATTTAAGTTTTTAGCCACAAGTTTAACGAAGCCACAAACAGAACATCAGGACTGTCTCATTCAAAACAAYACTTTTTTTTGTAGAAAAGAGCCCTATGAAGAGCTGAGGTTGCAACAGCTCCAACTACARCATCCATTCATGAAAGAATCATTCCAATTTCCACCAAAACACACTCTAAATTCCCTCGGCAACAGCAGCGTGCACTACTGTAAAGACAACAGACCCTAGGTGAAATATTAACAAGAACTGAGAAACCTCACCAAAAACCTATACAAACAGATGGCATAATTTGCTTTTTTAAAATGCTATTTAGCATTTACAGCTGGAAGTGACAAATATCTAACGTGCTTTGAATATGCAAATTATAAGAGCAGCACAAAAGAGGACAATGTAATTTCTTTTAAAGTCAGACAGTCATAATATGTTGAAACAGACTGCAACCAATTTTCATACACTATTCRTAATTACTTTATTACACTGTGAAAGGGTAATCAGTCTCCAAATGATCTAATAACCTTGGGTTGCTCTTACCTATTTATATCAGCCCTAACTAAACACAGGCTGAGTCTCCACCATAAGTCGGTTACAATGTTCTGATACTGAACATGCACTTTAGATATTTTCTTCCTGCCACGCTCTTAGACAAACCAGGACATGAAGATTACCATGAACATTCAATTACCAAGCAGGAATTGGTGGATATATAATTACATGCATTCATATATATACACTCATCAATTCCTGCTTAGTAATTGAATGCTCGTAGGTAATGTATATGTGTGTATGTATATAGATACAGTAAAGAAAAAAAAATCCATTCCCAGCCCTAATCTCTAAGGAATAGCTTGATCATCAGGAAAGGGAAATCTGATTTTTGGCTCCTTTGTTAGATTTCAACAGGAAATGGAGCAAACACAGTATGTTTTGACTGCCTATAAAAGTAAATTCTACAGGGATCTATTATTATGTCAGATTTAAGGATAGGATTTTTCCTTTTTTTTTTTTTTTAAAACTGTGTGAAGAGTTCAGACTGTTGTGCTCTGGCTCAATCACTTCCCCATTATCTTGTAATTTAACTACCTGCTGAGGCCACTCTCAGTCATCAGGCAGTGACTAAACCCAAGAATCTTCACAACATGGAAAAATACAGATAACTAAGTTTACAAGTCCACCATGTGTGGGGTTAAAAATAACATTTCCACTGCTGGGTTTCTGTAATTTTCCAAGAAATATACCTGGGGGCTAGGGGGAAAGGGGAAAAAAGAAAAGAGGAAGAAAAAAAAATACCTAAAAAGAGCCAGCAAAAACAAAAAGACTCAACTTCCCAAGGCTGATGGCAGTTACATATTGGCCKTGTTTGGGGTAAATACATTAATTTTGTAGACTGATTAGATTAGGGCGCTGTAACCTCCCTATTCGGGAATGAAAGGAACTAAGCAGCATCGTTTTTATAATTAATTACTTTATTGCCAGCATTTTACTGGCCATGTGAATGACAGCAAAGGTGTCAGAACAACCGGGTAAAATATGCAATGCAACAGCTAAACTCCCTGCACCTACTTCAGGKCCCTCCAGAAGCAATCCGACCACCACCATTCTCCATATAAAACAAGATCCAAACATGCTTACATGCAAAACCTTACAGTGCTCCAATTACTAAACACCTCAAATTTTAAGCAAGCAAACAGAATAAAAGTTATAAGGCTCCAGATGCTGCTGAAACAGTTATTGCTTTAAAAAACACTCGGCTTTATGTCAAAAACAAGTCATTTTGATCCCTATCAACAAACTCACAAAAACACCGCCAAAAGCACCTTTTCAGTGCTGGTTTCAAGGAAATTCAAATCAGCCCTCAGCTACAACAGTCTCTCTAGACCAAGGGTAATTCAAAGAGAAGGCTTAGCTGTCAGACCTGTCATTCTGCAGCCAACTTGCTTTAGAAAAATGAGCAAATATTCAACTTCTTAAAACCAAACCCACCACATTTCAGAGCTGCTATTATGCCATACTGTATTGTTGTCTCAGAATTACATCTATTTTTGCAGAAAGCCAAATCACACCATACCATCCTCTCAAAACGTGTACGTTGTTTGCCCCCATGAGAAAATAYACATCCATGCTGCTAATGCCAAATTTACCACTCCCGCTTCTCCTGTGCTTTTCCTAACAGCAGAAAGTCATCATTCCAAGCCTGCATTATATAAAAAATAGGTAACTATAACAATTTACATATCACCATCAAATACTATCATTCCGGTACCAAAACATTTACACAGCCTTTACTTTACCAACAAAAGGCCTAATCATCAAGGACTTTGTGGGTAAAACTCAGTAATGAAGTTTTCCTAAAAGCGGTCAGTCTGTTTTAATCATTTAACGTTTTTCAACGTTATTTGTTCTCACTTTGCACCCAGAGGTCAGAACTCAAACTACTACCCTAGGCCAACTTAGCAATAAATCCTAAATTTTTGTCTGTTCTTCTGGAATGAATTTCACCTTTGTTAAAGGAATTCAAAGAATAGAAACCAGGTTTCCCTCTCAACCTTTCAAAGCTGCTTCATGACACATTTTTCATAGGCAGAAGGCTAAACCATAAAAACCTGCCTGTAAGCTGGTTTAGTCTTTTACTGTTCAACTCAGCGTTACGTGAATATCTAGTAATACAGAAATCTGTTCTGTAAAACGGATCCCAACTACACAGAGCAAGGCTAAGCTTCAGCTGCCCTGGGAGCAGGAGTATTTCTAAGGCAACAGTTCCCAGCAAGTGAAAGAATAAGAAGCTCTGTTTAAAGGTTCCTGCAATCGCCTGTCAATACTGGAAAAAATCACAGCGACTATTGGGGAGATCTCTGCTTTAGGAAGACAACAGTTAAAGACGTTTATCTTATTTACACTCCAAGTGCAAGAGGAAGCTACTCAGAGTTTATAAAATATACACGATACTCTTAAGTCATTTACAAAACGGTGATTATCAATTACATCTTTACCTGCAGTCTATACTTCAATACCCAAGCAAACAGCTGACATCTTGACAAAGAAAGGTGTGTTACAGCTCACAAAATAAATAAAACTGGTACACAGGTTTGTTGACTGATCAGATCRCATTCGGAGGTCACCATTCAACTAAACCAGTGCCAGCTGCTCCACAGCTTTTAGAGAAATGAAAGCACCAAACATTTGCATCAAACAACACAGGCTATGTGGAATTTCTACTTCCTAATACCTAGAAAAAGCAGCTATTTCTATACAGTTCTCTGAATCTTCAAGATAAAAAGTTATACCTGAAGCTATACCCCAAAGAGTATCATGCCCCTAATAAAAATGCATCTTATCACTTAGCTCCTTAAATGCTTTTGTTTTCTGTCCAAAACTGAACTTATTTAACCCAAAAGYCAGGCTGAAAGCAGGGGCTGCTCCAAAATCCCTTTTACTCATGGTTCTTTCCTGCTCCAGGCGCTGAGATCGTAAGTGGAAAGAGGCTGAGAACCAGGGAAGGCAACAGCTCCAGCCAACCCGTTTTAATCCGCTCATCTGTCAGAGTCTTCTTTATTGGTGCAAATATCCTGAATTTTTCAAAACTCTTTGGAAAAAGATCAATCCATACATTGTGATCAGCTSAGCACATACATAATTATGTTTACACTTCTTATCTCCCGGATTGCTGTTTATCAGTAACTAGATCTCAGGCATAAGATGACATCAGCAAAACACGACAAACACACCAGAATCACGGGCTTTTACTAACTGCACTCTGAACTGAGCATACRGCCTTAGCACTTCCGCTCTTGACATTTGTTGAAGTCCAAAACCAAAGAAAGATTAACACGGGCATACAAACCTAACATTGAGATAACTCCATCRAACTGCATCTCCACAAGGGAATCTTTTGAGAACTTGCAACACTTTGTTATCAAGATAAAACAAGTTCTAGGAACTTGTTACAGGAAGTTATGGGAAATCAAGCTTTTTTCCTACCTAAAATCCTCTGCCCTATCAAACACTGACATAAGTAGCTAGTTTGGGCCCTCAGCACAGGACTTTGGGACAAGAGATACATCCAGCTGAACTTGTAGCTGAAGCAACTCTGGATCTGTCCATTTTTTACCTATGGAAACTTGGACCGTTAAATTCAGGCTTTCAGCAGTTGGAAGACTGGCCAAAAAGGAATGGCATTTTGTTTGCACACTCCAGAAAGGGGCTTTTTTTCCCCAGGTGGASAGCAGACCAACTCTTTAGATACTCTACCTACACACACTAGAGCATTAACTCATTCACAACAAAAAAAAAATCACTGACCTTGTGACATTACAAACTGGGTTGTTCCTTTTGGCAGCTCATAAGGAAAAATAGATAGCATAACCTCCCCTGGCTCCAAGGCAAACACACTTAGCATCAGTTTATCAATAAACAGCTTATTTTCCTTTCCTCTCCATACCCCAAATCAAAACAAAAGCTCTCACAGATGAGCTATTAACCACTGAAACCTGGAAACAAAAGCCCATTTTGTCCCCATCACAGAAGTGAAGGCAAGCACAGAAGGGGCTAAGACGCACCAAGTGATTCTTTGCAACCTGTAGTGAAATTGCRGAGACAGGCAACGCAGAGCAGCTGTACACATCACGATGTTAATTAAAATAAAGGCTGATGTATTTAACGCACGAGGCGTTCACTGAAGCTTTCTGGGGACACGAAGCAACCATTTCCTCAGAGGCATCACCACGTACAACTTTCACAAGTTGTCTGCTTAACACTGAAGGCTGCACCCTGAAGGAGGTAGAAGTGTGTTTAAGAAACAGTCACGGCTATTTTAAGTAAAACAAAAAAGCACTATCGACTATAAAACACACACAAAGGAAGTGGTAGGGTAGATTACGTCAGCCCTTGCCTCAATTCATAAATCCTGACCACAAAACGAGGCAAATTCTTAACTGCCTTTCTCTGGAAACCTGCTTAAAGCGCACGCATGCAGCCCGAGTCTTAAAACGGGCTATTGAACAACACTCACCGATGCATCGCTTTCAAACAGTCACCGGGAAAGACATTTTTTTAAAAAAAATGGTGTAATCCTAGTCAATGTGCCGGGCAAGCCGGATCAAATAGCGCTGCGGGAGCTGCCTGCGGAGCACCAGGCTGCCCAGCACAGTGAGCACCGGGCGCTCTGGCCTCCAACCCACCTTTCCCCGCTGCCGGGGATCCTCGGGGAAYGGGTTAAAACGCTGCCAAATTGCAGAGTTGTGAGAGAGGGGGAAAAAAAATAAACGGGAGCTCCGAAACGAGGCTCTCGAGTGGCTGTGATGCATCGCGGCTGCCTTGGGGTATTCTACCAGGCTCTGTGTGCGTTCAAAAACGTGATTGCCTGTAAGAACAACAACAACAACAACAAAATCTGACAAAAAAAACACAGAGTTGGTTGCGCGTCTGGAACTAATTGCCCGCAGATTAATGGCTTTACATTGGAATACTGCTGCTCTGTCTGTAGGGCTTTAAATCCTGTTTACTTTAAACTCCAGTTCCCAGAAGCAGCACGCTGGGGAGGCACGAAATATTTCAAACTGCGCTCCACTGCAACCCTGCTCTCAACTTTCATCGACTCGCTGCCTAAAATTAAGAATAAAATAGAAAACACGGCCAAGCTGCCATTTTCCTTCCCGTGCAATTAAAGGAGTCCCATATGGCTGGCGAGGAGGCCGCCGAGCCGCACATGCCCCCTCGCAGCGCGGGGCCACATGGGCTCAAGCGGGGCTTAAAACCGACGGTAAAACAAAAGCAGAGGCCGTTTTCCCCCCCAAAGGAAGACGCGGGGGTCCGTGGGGCTGCCTCGGGAGGAGGGTAGCGCAGGGACGGGTCCCCCCGGCCCCGCAGCGCTAACGCGGGGCCCCGGCGGCCGCGCGCGCCTCACGCCGCCGCTCGCCCCGCGCACGATTCAAAGCGTTACCCGCTGCTCCGAGCGCCGAGGCCGCGCTGCCGGGCACGGCGCCCCTGCCGCCGCCGCTCCGCCAACTTGATCCAAGTTCGGCCCCGGCCCGGCGCGGGGCGCCGCTCCCCGAGGCGGCGGCGCGGGCGGATCGCGCGGAGCGGCCGCCGAACAAAAGGAGGCCCCGCGGAGCCGCCGCCGCCGCCTCCGCCCCGTTACCTCACGGCGGCCGCGGCGCTGCCCGGCCACGCGCGCCCCTTCCCGCGGCGGCGGCGCCGCCTCCTCCTCCTCCTCCTCCCGCGAGCCGGAACCGGAGCGATGGCGGCGCCTCCCGAGCGCGAAGGCGGCGGGCGAGGCACGAACCGCGGCCGCGGCGCGACTGCTAATGCGGGAGGGGAGGCGGGGGCGGGCGAGGCGCCTCCCTGCCCCGCGCGGGCCACACGGGGCCCTCCCGAGCGGCGACACGTTCCGTTCCGCCGGTGCCCCCCTCGGAAGCGAAGGAGAAACGCGGCTGCCGGTACCAACGGGAGGGAGCCCAAGGCTTGGCTGCGCCTGTCCCAGGAGGAAACGCCATCGGGAGTCACAGATGCAATGCATTAGCCAAGGACAAGGCAGGCGGCTCTCTCCCGCGCTAAGAAAATCCATTTCCTACCTGTGCAAGAGCATTTTGTCTTTAATATATATAAATACCTCCTCCACACTCCTTTACAATTGCAAGAAAAAAGAAAAAAAAAAAGGAAAAAAAATCCAGGTTTCCAGACCCAGTTAATTAGGGCAAGGCCCTCCAGTGCCGTCTGCTGACTTATTTCTTCCAGATGCTCTGTGTTATTGCATGGCAGTGAATTTTCCCTATATGCATCCATAGGTATTTCCGTGTTGTTTGGTAAGAGTCCATCAGGATTGTGGAAACGACGGGTTCAACATCRTCCCGCGCTCCAGAAATAGCTCCTTTAAGCCGTGAGTACCCTTTGCTTGACRGCCGGCATCCATACAGATCCATGGAGGGGCTCCCGGAATTCCCCCGCRCAACAGCTCTGCGATGGGAGCCCCTTCCTGGCAGCAGGACCTGGCTCCGAACGAGCTCCGTAACCCCGTGCGATGGCTCCGCACGTGCCAGGGCTGGAATCAATCCCCCCCTGACCCGAGTCAGTACAAAGCAGCCACGCTGCCTTTATCCACACTTGGGTTTCCTAAATCAAACGCGGGCTGACACCCGGCAAGCCGCAGCGAGGAGCTTATTTCTCACCGTGCATGGGAGACGGCGCTCGCTTCCGCCGCCTTCCAAAAGAGCTTTGCAGCAGCGAGGTAACGCGGGCCAAGTCGCGTGGATTTGGAAAATACCCTCTTTGATGGGAGTTGTTGGAAAGCACCTTGTCCACCTTGGACAGAGGGCCCGAGCGCTTGGGAACTCGGGCCGTGAATGTCAGGGCACACGGGAAAAGTTAATTCCTTCGCARCTGTAGAGCCGGAGGATTGTTTGTATCCCATTAGGGCACCCATCTGAACACGGCCCCAGAACAGAGAGGACTCAGCCCCTCAACACTGCCCTGCACGGCCAGGGCAAAGCAGGGTCTGCGGGCACTGCAGCCRTCTGAAATCCCAGTTATTTTCAAGGCTGCTCGTGGGGGATTCCCAAGCAAAGACAACAGCTACCACGTCCACCGAGGATATCAAAACTATTCGTCTTTCACTAACTGACTTTCCTGAAAGAGATTTACCCCCAGTTTTGCAGTTGTACTCACAGAACACCCCCTCCAAGTCCATTTTGCAATAGGGACTTTGTGTTTTTGGGGGGCAAAAAGTGAAACGATACATGAGAATTGCCTATTGGCCACGAAGCACACCTTTGCTGGTGCAGCATTAGAGCTCTGCAGTTGCATTCCTTTTACCATCACCACCAGCTGCGTGTAGGGATGGAAAAAGGAAAATAAAAGCCCATAAGCTACACGCACCCCCCAAGCTCATCGCTTCTTAAACAAAACCCACCTCCCCRAGGGCAAAGCGTGTGGAGGAGCTCGAGCAGATGCTCACAGAGCGACCCGACGCCACACGTGATGTCCCTACAATGAGACGAGTCCTCGCGCCACGAAATCCAGGCCGGGTTTCCCGGCAGGCTCCATTTATCCAAAGGAGCCTGTCATGGCGAGTCCCATTAAGAGATAATGAAAGGAGACAAGGGATGCAGTTCGGAGCAGCGCCCGCAAGCTGCAGGCCTAAGCACGCAGCCCAGGGAGCTGACACGGGGTTTTATTCCAAGCATCGTAATTAATCAGGATACCTAGACAGAGGAACATTAAGGTCACGACAACAAGCAAAAGCTGGAAATCTGAAGAAATAAGGCTGTCAATAATCCCCGACATCGTTCAAGAGCACGTACACTTACRCCCACACGTAGCTCCGCTCCTTACGGCAAGGACTGGAAAGCACCCGTGAACTCGCAGGCTGTTTTCAGCGYTTTCTGCAAATTCTGCAATGTTTTGTATCCTGTACCTACGCGTGGGCTCCTGAGAGAKGAGCGGAGACGTGACAGACGGCGTGTCTTCAAAGGGCTGTAAGCGCGCCGCTTTCTAGACACACCACTCGTAAGGCAGAGGAATAATTCATAACTTCTCACAAGAGCCTTACCAAATTTGAAGAATATTAAATGCACATCTACCCCCCCAAGCCACAAGATCTATAGAGCTGCTCAGCTCCGCACTCCTTCAGAGAGAATTAGCCGTCATCAGGTATGCATAAATATTTCACCCGCTAGACAAACTGCTCCAAAGGAGCAGTTTAAGGTCTACCAGATATGCATACACTTGAAACACAAACCAACTGTAAGCACACTTAATGAGATTAGACAGATTAAATGGGTAAATTGACTTTTTTTTTTTAAGGCATCCAAGACAAAGAGGTCCCACAAACATTCAAAAGTGCTGTTTACTCTGCAGTCATCTAATTACCTTCCCTTTTTTAAGCAGGTTCAAGCARACCTCCTGATTAGTACAAACTGTGCTGAGGAAAAAAAAAATATATACCTTAAACTCACTTTTAAGCGCGTTTGGAGATCCGATCATGACAAGTGTTTTCTGAAAGCTAATATAACATTACTTAGGCAGGCAACAAGCATAACGCATTAAACCCTTGCTAATCTGAACCTATTTATAAAGGGGGACTTAACACTCTTCAGAGCCCCACGTAAGCCAGGCCCTTGGGATCTGGCAATGGGGTGGGAAGGAGGAAGGGAGGAGGCTCAAGGAGAACCAGCTGAGAGCTTCCTGCTATGGTCACAACACAGCTTTTGTTGTGGGTCACTTGATTTCGCCCCCCCTCAAAAGTTCCCCAGCTGGCACACRCATTCCCTGCCATCATAGCAAGGATTGGAAACCTCCAGGAAAATCAAGAATCTGAAGCAGACACAGCGGAAGCCTAGAAATTAGCTAGAAAATTCTAGAGATCAACATTCTAGAGATCAACAGTCAACTGGAGATTCCAGAGCAGAGGAAAAGGCTGAAATTCCATCAGGAAAGGACCACTCTGAACTGCTCAAAGCTCAGTAAATATTTATTGCCCRTTTCTGTTTGCTTTCAATTCAACACAGAGGCATCTGGGCTCTGCCTGGTCTRAAGACAAAACCTCTGGTCAAGTTAGGGGTGACAATTTCCTCCTTTACAAATAATGGACTGTTTTATTAGTGTAAACAGAGCTGAGGATAAATGGTACCTGGCTCTTGACAACATGGTTATTACCGTCTACACATAAATTTCTCCAGCCTGCTCAGAGCAGGCAAGTCCTGTCTCCACTTGCAGGTCTGATGAGTGCATATAAATACCCAGCAGATGACACGAGTTTGAAGCAGTTTCTTGTCCCAGCACTGACTCAGTTAAAGAAAGGTGCTTTCCTCCAAAGTCTAAAGTCAATRTAATGCTAATATTGCTTCAACACAACCAAAAGGCCCTTTCACCCTGTAATTCAGGCCTGCCCTAGGAGATRTAAGTCATCACACAGCTGATGAGAACGCAGAATCCATCTGGCATCTAACCCACAGCCTGCTAAAACAACCTGCCAACACTGTCATGCACTTTGTAGCTCAGAAATCTGCGATTTTTTGTGTACACTAATAAAAAARTGCACCTCACCTTTTCCTTGCTTAGGTGCCAATGTTGAGGGGTRCATTTCAGAGGAGCAGGAGTCCTGCTGACGCCAGCAGTGCCCCGGGAGAGAAGGGCCTTACCTGGGGGGCAGGAGGCTGATGTCCACAGCAGATTTCACCTCATTTTAACGACCGACCYGGGAGGGTTCCACAGGTGAACGACCCTAACGGCTGCGGCGCCTGCGCACAGGGACAGGGCAGCATCTCTGCACACCCAGCATGAGTGAAATATGAGCACAAAGTCCTCCAAAAGAGTGAGCAAAACCACCCTCAAACACCACCTGCTGATATTTAATAAAAGAAAAAAAAATATCATTTCATCATTCTTGGCTAAAGACAAAATTTACCCCAGGGTCCTTCTCGGCCCTTTCTGAATCTGCTGATGCAGCCCCAAAACTCCAGTTTGCACCATCGGTGCGCACCTTAGCAAAAGCCAAGTGACACAGACCTCAAGGACATCGAGTCCTGTGCAACACCCAAGCCTCTGAAAAAAAAAGATCTTTGAAGTTATTTTTACACAGCTGAAGATTTTAACAAAAAAAGCCGACCTTAACAGGTGTTACAGRAAAAAAAATCAAAAGCAGCAGTTGCCAAGCCTGCTAGGAGCTATCGTTGCGATCTCAAGTCCACACGCTATTAAATGAACGTTCACAGTAGTGTTAACCTGCACCCGCTCCCYGTTCTCCACCAAATTGCACAGACTCAATTTTAGCACCAGTTAGATAAACCCTTGAAATGGCTTTCAGTATTAAAAGACCAAATGGAAAATGAACCATTTGGGAGATTGTGGCCAAGCTCCTAGGGAGCAAATGGTGAGAAAGGTAAATTGAAGCCCCAGCTACAAGTTTARCATCAGGAAAAATAAACTAGGCAAGATAAGAAAAAAAAGGGGGAGTGTGGGGGGCAAAAAAGTTTGTTTGCAAGATGGAGGAATTACCTTTGCTAATATTTCTCCTCTAGTCTCCTCTGCTCTTTAGTGACTAATACATAAATCCAGCCTTGTTTTTGTGGAAAATACCTGCTCCAGGAAACTCCAAAGCACATAAGGGTACACAGTCAACCAGAGTATCGAAACAAAATCCCATTTTATCTGCCAGATTTTGTGGTACATCAACCTGGGTAGCAACGTCTCGCATTTATCTACAAGATTTCTTTGGCACACAGAAATTATTATTTTAGAAGGTATTATCTCAAACAAAACAACAATAAAACAGGAAAAAAGTATTTGCCAAGGGATAAAAAAGGCAGATTTAGAAGGAATAATTAAYACATCTGAAGATCTAATCAAGGGGCTAAAAAGCAAGACTCCATTTGTATTCAGATGAACGTAAAGAAAACAAAACCAAAAAAAAACCACCACAAAGTAAAACCCCCAATAATTACGTAGGTTGTAGAAAAAAATTGAGGGTAGCTAAAGAAAGGGAAGAAAAGTAGTAAACTAACACATCTTTTTCAACTCTTTATCAAAGCAATTGTAAAACAATGGAAGTTTGCCCAATCTTCCTTAGAATTTCAACTAAAAGTAACTTTGGGAATGGAAAATATGATACCTCTATCAACAGCCTTGGGTATGTTTAAACTATTCTAATATAAAGCATGCTCATTCTCACAAGCTAGAGGAAATGACTGCCAAATGCTTCCTTTATAATCATTCCAGAATAAGATAGATTCTTTACCAGGAAGTTTTCTCAAAACATCAAGTACAGCAGACTCTGGAGTAACAGATACATACATTTTTATTTAAAGACAGATTTACGGTGTTTCACTGAAGTCACAACAGAGATAAAAAACATGCGACTACAGCTCTCAAATTTTAGTGTAATTATCATTTTCATACTCAAAGGCTTCAGAAAATTCAGTAGATTTTTTTAATTGACAATAACCACAGGATGTGACTATAGCTATAATCATCTTTCCCTCAGGAGGGTCAGATAAGCTCTAAAAACAGGAAGTTTCTACTATAATCTTGAAAAAAATGTTAAGAGGCTGGAACCACAAGACTCCAATTCTGCTGCAGYTTCATGTGTAAGCAAGCCTTGACTTCTGAAAATTATGGGTGATAATACCTCAGCATGGTACTAAATCCAGGTTTTGTTTTCCCCTGTCCCCTATGGAATAATGTGAGGGTAGAGATTTATCCTTCTCTTTMCCTCCCCCAACTTATTTATAATAAATGAACACAACAACCTGCATTTCATAGAAAGAATCAGTGCTGTCAAAAATTGATAGCTGCCCAAACGCATGTGCATTAGGTACGTAGAAGCAGCTCTCTTATGCCCCAAAATAAAAAAACAACAAATTAAACTGCCACTACAAGAAGAATTGGACCCAAAWWTWRGRWTTTTTTTTTTTTACTRTTATTAATCTTGGGAAAATCAGGGAAAAAAAAAACCAGACCTTTTTCTCCCTACTAAGTGAGGACTCAACACCTAGGAAAACTCGATAAAAAGAAAAAAAATATTGCACTGTGCACAGTACAACATGAGTGCTCTTTGATCGTGCAGAATTACCTGAGCAGTCTGCTATTCTCCAATTCTTCTGATTTGTTTTTAAGCAGATGAGGATTTGCTGAAGTGGAAACATCTTTCGCACAGCAGTGCTCAGCCACCTACCTGGAGGCTTTAAGGGAGCCACAGGAAAGCAACACATTTGTGATAGCTAAAATCAACCAGTTAATGGTCAAAAAAAAGCTTTCTAAAATTATTTTCACAATAAGCTGTTTCTCACATCAGAGATGAAGGGGTGGCAATTAGACAGCTCTCCTTTACACTGCCAACTAAACACCCTCCCCAAAAGCAGCGGAGACTCCTGTATGTTTTCATGTTGATCAGTACTGTGCTACTTATGAMAAGACCCACTTTTTCGTATCAGGATTTAAAGCAAATCACATTCCTCAGTATTTAGAAATCCCACTCACCTGAGCATATTCGGAAAGTCAGACTCTGAATTTCCTTCTGAATTCTTAAGTGAAAACATACCGCTCTCAACTAACATTTTCCCTTGGTCTTTCATGTAAGGCAGCCAGTACAAAAACACATAAATCTAGTGCTCYGAGGAAGGCTCTGCTCTTCGTCCCTGGCACTGCTCTTTGGGGCCTAGCAGGAAAACAAGTTAGCACAGGAGGCACCCCAGATGTTGGGCTAAGTTGTCTGTTCTTATGCTAGGAAAACATCATATTTTTAATGAAAGCAACCGCGGCAGGGARCAAATGGAGCCCAAGCAAAGCGTGCCCACGTGTGCCTATATCAAAGGGACACCGCCGGGAAACAAAACATACCCCAAAATATATCCCCGTTCTGCATGAAATTACAAGAAAAGTTACATTTTTGACAACAGAAGTGCAAGTGTTTTCACACCTGCAAGGCAGATCTCAACACAAGCAATAGGCTGTGTTAAAGCCTCTTTCCACGACCACCAGGTCCCCTCCAGCACGGCCAAGTCCCCGYATGCCACCTAGTGCCAGACTGCTCAAAAAACACAGTTTATCCCACTGGAAGAGCCCAGGAACACGTGCAGACTGGATTTTGAGTTTCCTACCTCTTTGTTCTTCCCTACGAGCATTAAGTCCCATCCAAAAGCGTGAAAATAAAAAACACACAGAGTTGAGCAGCAGCGCAGAAAAGTTCTTCATTATAAGTTCCCAAAAGGGCTTCGTTTTAAGGAAAGACTTTGAAAACAAATTGCTCCCAAGAGTATCATTACACCCACCCCAAAAATAAACCCTGTATCTCCTCCACGAAGCTACCTTCAGGTTTGAAGCACTATGTTGCTCTGCAGTTCCAGGGTGTAACTTGGGGTTGGGGTTTTCTGGTTTGTTGGTCTTATTTCAATAGCCTCGTTGTTGATTAAACCATTTTCATGCTTCCGTGACTTTGATTCCCRTTAGTTCAGACTGCCCTGAACACATTGATTTTCACTACAGTCAGGATCAAGAGGAGCAAGAGCCTTTTGAAATTATGCCACGCTCATAGTGTTAAGTAGAAAAACACACCCCTGGCCATAATGTGCAAGTGCCCGAGCAGACTGCAATGGCAAAAGCCAACGAACGAGCCCATAATAAGATTAACCTTAACACTTGAGAAGCAAAACTCCATGCAGACAGTTCAGCTCTTGTTAGCTCTGCTGATAAAAAGCTGTAATGCTGAGGAAAGACACAAAATTAGAGACAGCTCATGTTCGAGCCCTGAATTACCATCATTATACTGCAAAAATCACCATGTTGGGATGCAGCCTCCTAAAATAGAAGCCGCAACCAGAAAGGGCCTACTGGGCTGCTTCTCCTCCTCCTAAATGAAGCTCTTATACCAAACAAATCTATATGGTTCCTGCATTACAGACTAAGAGCTGCACTGCAAATCAAATATTTTATTCCACAGCCTGCAGCTATTTCCAACATTTTATAACTGACATGGGAGATGAGTTTTAATCTTCCATCGGGCTGAAACAATTACTATCCCTAGAAGCTCTYTTAAGCCAATAGTACAAATTAACTATTTATATAACCCGAACATGTATTAACAAAGAACATTTATATTTTCCCAGAGGAAAAAAGGTGACGTATATTCAGTAAAACCAAAGAGTCAGGAAACTCCAACTGCACATGCTCAATTTTTTTACACACCAAAGTGGCCACACACCCCAAACAATAAAGATTTTGAAGGAAGAAATCATATTTTTGGGATAAGCAATGAGAAGGGAGAGCAGCCTGAACAACCACCACGTTAGCAGATGTTCTCCAGCCCTGYAAGAGCCAGAGCCTGGACACAGAGTCTGAAATGGCACCTGCATTTTAATACCTTACTCGGAAACTAAGYAGCTAAAACATCAGCATTTTGGGTCTTCACAATCTCTCAGCAGGAAATGTCCCAAGGAGTTATTAGTGAAAGTATCACATGGATTTATATGTAATATAAGGAAAAAAAAAATCACATTTGAAGTGTTACAGGGTCAGTTTAGAACACCAGAAAGATTTTCCCTGCATGATCTCAGTGTGGAATTTGCCCATTATTTTATCTTTTATTACCAGTGATTCCTAAGTGCTAGAAAGGAGTGTTTAAAAATAAAATCACAGCAGGTCAGTCCACCTGTCCTTGCTCTTCATGTATCCCGAGGCAAAAACGCAGCATTTCACCTCTTATGCAAGACTAAAAAATTGCTSCCAAGTACAAACATTCAACATTTTATTAATGTGATATAAAGGCCTGASTGAATGCAGCATGAAACACACCAGGTAGCATGTCAATGCTCCCAGGGTTTTTTTTTTAAGCCTTGTAAACGAATCCCCAAGAGCAAAATAATTAAGATGCATCTTCCAGAATAACTCTCCAGGCCACGTTCATGCTTCCAATACACCAGGATGCCAGACAGAAGAATGTACAGCTACTTTTATTGCCTTTTTTTTTTTTTCAGTGAAATGTAATCTCTGCACATTTAAGAAGAAAAAGAACAACAGCTTGATTTGCAGCGCCCTCTGGAGTCCTTTCCTTCTTAATGACATCAAGTGATAAATGCCAAAACACCAAGGCCCTCATTTATTTGAGGGATTCAAACCAYTCGCATCTGCGAGCTCCCAGGATTGATAGTTTTTACACAAAAGCAGATAGCAGGCGCATTATGAATCATTAAAAGCAAAAGGATTTCCCAGACAGCGAGGAAAAGTCCTAAAACCCAGAGGATAGACCTCTATAGCACATAATAAAATGGAAATGTTTTGTTTTCTGCATTTACACAAAGCATCTACACATCAGAGTTCCTRCTTAGAGGGGAGGTGGGGGAAAAGGATGAAATAGCACAGCTGGATTGGTGTCCTATTGCCTCAATTTTGGCAGTTTTGCACAACTATTTGCATCTTTAAGTAGGTTTTTTAGCAGTTTTACAGGCATTACAATCCACTTCTGCTATTCAGTACGATACTTCCAAGGGGTCTTTCACCTGCAGCAGTAATTCTACCTGTTTGCTGGAAGCAACGTGACAAGATATCAGCTGCACAGGTGCTTGTAGTTTTAAGAAGCAAATATACACTTAAAAGAGGTGACATTTTTAGGAAAAATACACAAGATACACACAAGCAGTTCTCACTGCAAAATGTGAGGGGAGTCTGAAGTTGAAACAATTTAAACTTCAACCAGATGGAGAAGAAATAAAGCCCCCTTGCTGCTCACTCCGCAGCCAAAGCCAAGAGCTGATAGATTTGAAACAGGCTCTGATCTAATCAGCAGGGCRTAGATAATATCAGGGCACATTGATTAAGAAACAGCTCCAGAAGAGAGGGTGCCACTCACAGAGCTCAAATACATGCTTAGGAATTACCACAAACACTGCTCTACAAAGCACAGTCTGGCACTGCTACTTGGCCACACTGTAGTTTAAGACAGAATTTACTCCTACCTAAAAAGATGGAGTTTTCTATTATGTGTTTATTTGAAAAAATAAAATTAAAAGAAATTTTTAAAAAAAAACATCCAGCCACATTCCTCTTGTGGGACAGACCTGTATTTTTGTCCATTGACAGGCACAGGAAAAGAAATCAGTGTTTAACAAGATCATCATGTAAATTAACACACACCCCTCACTGCACAAGCTCCATTAATCCAACAATTTGAAGGAGTTTAGCTCTYGGAATTACCTCGAGTACAATCAGTCCTGGAAAATGCAACTGTTCAGGACATACTTGTCATCACTTTGAGAAAGATGTATGTGTTCCTATCCTTATCACTCTTTTACCAAAAGAGCACATGAGCTACTGATTTTGATTCTTACCACACTAAATAATTCAGAGAAAGACAGGCTGTGAACGATTACATGTGCGTCTTACCCTAAATGTGAAGACCTGAGTACCTTGGATTTTTTCTTCCCTCCTATGTATTGACCCTTTTTTTWAAAAAAAGCCCTTAAATTGTTTCTGGAAAACACTGCAGCTTCTGCACACTCCTGAAAAGTCTCCCCAATGTCTAATCCTTTCATTTYGTGAAGCCAAGCAGGGCTCCACGTCAGAACCGACCCGACGCACAAGCTGAACAGATATCCTCCCATTCACATTAACAGCTAGAAATAGATCCCCTCATTACTGGTCCCACACTGTTGGCAGCTCCAACTCATCATGATGTGAATAAAGCTATTAGGTATTTAGGAGAACATTTAAAAGTCAGGAGGAAAAAAAAGAACCAAAACAAGTAATTTACCCTAAATCTGTCCGATGTGTGTGTGCTGCTATCAACACCTCCGATTAAGTTACAAAGCTGCTCAACAGAACTGCTTCTTCTCTGTCATTCTGATGGAGAGCTAACTRGCTCCTGCTTAAATAAAGGTTATGTTTTGTTTTCAAAGATTCCCTGTGTCATTCCTAGTGAACAGGGAAGCTGCTATCTCTCAAATTTATTACAAGCAGYCACTCTTCATCTTCTTTATGTTGGCCATGGCTAAGAGTTTCACTCAGTTGTAAGAACCGGAATACAAATGATGATTTTCAAATGGAAGATCCTAGAGCACAGGATGCCAGCTACTTAMTTAAACATTCACTTAGTCATCCGGCTACTGTGAAGCCCAATTCAACCTCAGGTGAGGACGGCTGTTCCTGTGTGGAAACGCATCAAGCTCTTGCTCGTTGACTTAAAAGCCTCAGCCTAAATCAAGCAAATGCAAAAGATGCAACTATCAATCAATTCACAATTCTTAATGATTCATTTCATCCAAGCCTGAGACCCCAAGCAGACTGTAAAATGTAATGAAGTCATTTTGTTTTAATCCACCAAACTAAACAGTTATTAGCAGGTACCAACGACATTGCAAGTCATGCAGGGCAGGTCTTTCCTCAAGAACTGCAGATGAAAACCAAGCTCGTAACCAAGAAGAAAGGCGCCCCCTTACCCACCACTGCCATCACCCATCCAGAAACAGGAATTCCTATGGAAAAAGGGAAGCTAAAACCTTACCTGCCTGTACTCCCGAGCTTGACTCCTCTCTCACGCAGGAGACCTATCTGCTGTTTCAGAAAATCTACGATGATCCTTCTAATCTTTGAAGAGGATATTCATCCTTGTCTAAGGGGATTCGCTACAATCCCTTGAAGACCCCGCTTCTGGATACAGCCAGGAACTGTAAGCCTTGAATTCTTACAATCTTTAGAGCTCTATCTTCAAATAACCCTTTTCTTAAGAATAAATCATAGGAGAAGCAAGGAGTTAAAACACAAGAGTTTTTCAAACAAGCTCAACATAAAGCCCAAAAGGCAGAAATGAATGCTTTGACTCTCCCACACATTAAATCATTGCCCAGAAAGTAGCTGTTAAAAATAAAGATTTAAAAAAACAGCAGCTGCTCTTGTAACTGCTTAACAAATACAAGTCAAAAATTCAGCTTTGCAGCCACAACTACCATTTTGTAGCTAGCATAATACCAAGCCAGACCACTTCAGAAGTCCTATCACGTKTAGTGTAATCTAAAGATTAACCTATAACTGTCTTCCTTGAAAACWCTACACTTTTTTCTTATTTTTGATCAATGCATCAAAAAAGGAAAATATATTTTTGAACTAGAGAAACATCCATCTAAGTGAGTGACTTTGAGAGATAATTTCAAGCTGGCTAGCATAAAGATTCCAGTCCTTAAATATTTTTATTCTAAATGTCATCTTTAGCAATATCCTGATTGAAACAAGTGCCAAACTAACCCAAATCTTGCTGGATTAATCTTTTCATTTGTCAGGATACCTGCTTTTGAGCCAGAACAGCTGTAAAACCATAGCATTAACATCTAAATTAAACATAATATTTAGTTAACATACCTAGCACAATTTCTCTTCATAGCTCCCTAATTTGCTCTCCAAGTTGTTTACAGTTTTAATAGCTGCAACTGCAATAAACAACTCAGAGCTTGACACTTGGGTCTTCCTATGTTTGCTAAGTATCAGAATCAACAATTGAGAATATAGAGGTTGAAAAGAGCAACTGCTGAAAGGCAGATTTTTAGTCTCGGTTAGCTACAACTGTTTGGTTCATCTCCCCCATACAAATTCCTTTGTGGAAAAGGATCAATACTCTGGCCACTGTAGAGCTTGCTTTCTGTTGAACCACTGCTGTTCCGCTTCTCCAACCATGCAACCCATACTGCATATAAAAAAATATACTATCTGCAGCTCAGCTGACCAGTAAATAATCTTAGAAGCTTTGCTCCTGTTTGCTGAAGAGCATTTCCTCAGAACATTTCCCTTTCACCTACCCAAAATAGAAAGATTAAGATAAGCCATTTACAGCTGAAGAAACTAATACTTCTTATAAGCTATTTTTAACTTGCAATACAGAAATTATTTGGAAATTATGCCACAATTTTCATCAACCATTTTAGCCTTCCACAAGTAAAGCTCACATCTTCTCTCTCCTTTTTTCTCCTCCTATATCAATTTGTTTATCCAACCCTAATAAATCGAACTATCATCTTGGGCATCTTACCACTCTCTGACACCAAAACGAACCCACTGCAATTAACACATTCCACCTGTAAAACTATCTGTGTTCTGGACTTTGCTGATGAAGAAACCAGCTTTATCATATAGGACTCAATTTCAGTTACTGAGCAGGGCTGCCTTCAGGAAACAGGGCCCAGCTCATTGCTCAATATCATCATCTTTGACATCCCCCTTCCCCAACAACATACAAACATTAAATTATAGCAGTTGTGACTCTTCCTTTAAGAGAATAAAGGACCTTAAAACTATATTTAATGTTTGTCAACTGTCCAGCTGTCCCACATGCTGCAGAGTAAATATGATTTGCAGTTATGTCTGTAATTTGACATTAATGCCTTAATCTTCTTAAGTTAAGACAAGCTTGAGGATCATTAAGAGGTTATTTAGAAGAGCACCCTTCAAGTATTACTCCAAGTATACCTTTTATTAAGAAATTAAGTTAACAACAGTAAGTTTTGTATTTTGCCATTCACGCACCTGAAAATAAATCAATCATCCTTGGAAAGCAATAAAAAAAAATACACTATGAACCATTACTGCCATGTAATCCTCTTTCCTGTGCTGCAGTATCTGCTAACGAGATTGTGGAGCTTTCACATTGGATCAGCACGACTGTGACCTCTACTGACAGTTATTATAAGTGATATTAATGCTAGAGCGATGGCCAGCACAAAAATCCTCCCCATGCGTGCGCTGCGGCACAGACACCGCTCTGACCAGCTCTYGCTGCCTGTCACGGCCTCTTCCCCGCTTTAACAAGTGCATAGATCAAGGAAAGCCCTTATTTCTACGTCCTGTRTAACAGGGACAGGGTTTATCAAATCACCCCAGACTTCAGAGGTCCTCATTGCACCATTCCTCATCTGGAAGCCACACCAAGGTCTTGGAGATACAGCTGGACTTTTTCAAGCTATCSATGGGGACTTCAACAGCTGGTGGGGCCATTTCTGACTACATCACTCTAAAATGAGGGTTAATTTACTCAAGACTATATAAAGTATATTCTATTTTTTATTTAAACCATTTCACATTGTACTGCCAGAGCAGCTTCTTTCTGGTGCAACTTAAGACCTTTCCACTGCTCCACAGCTAAACACTAAATCTCATTTGTGTAGGAATGGAGCTGAMCAGCTCTAACCAACAGGATGAGAAATAGCAGCTACATTCATCAATAAAATATTTTTTTGCTGGGCTTACAATCATAATGCATCTTGAAATTAAATAGCCAACAGTGCGGAACTCAGTTTTAGTTAACTATGTGTAATTACATTTATCAATTAGCCTGTAATTACATTTTGCAATATTTCGATTTTGTTTGCTGGGTGTGAAAAAAAATATATTTCTTTCATGAATTGTGGCTTTTGGAGGAGGGATGGAATAAAAAGCAAAGCAATAAATAAATAAATAAAATAAAAACTTATACATATCACCCTACAAAGGAGGCTGGAACATTTTAAATTCCAATCCATTTTCAAATAGAAGTTTATTCTGCCGGGCTGATCTAGTGTCACACTTACCTGCCAAGATGCTCGGTCTGTGCATGAATGGAGCCAGTGGGACCCTTTGCACAGAACATTATCCACACAGGACAAGTTTCCATAATGGGACTTGTCATAATGGGACAGAATCTGTGTGTAATGGGTCACGGGAAAGACCAAAAAAAACACTAAGCTGGAAGTTTCCCCTCTAAAAGGGCTTCTGAAGGAAGAAATGAGCATCCCGTGCTGCTCCTTCTGCTTCTGGAAGCTTTCTTCCCAAATGCTTGCTGTCATTTCCAGAGGAGATAAACTACCATAAAACCACTTTGTACTCATCTAGTGGAAAGCATGAAATATCAGTACCTTCTCCTTCACAGCCCCAAGAGGAAGACCACACMGCGAGGAATATATTGCTTCAGGATTTTACTTAGCAGACCCCAAACACACAACATAATCTTCAAAGGAAAAAAGAAAAAAATATAGAGACAGTTCATAYAATTTGAGTTATCTGGAGGGGTTTTATTATGAAAAAAACCAAAGTCAACAGGCTTAATATTTAAGTTATAAAAATTAAACCTAGTGAGTTAACATAGCCCAGAGCTATGGCCAAAAGAACCCCCTGACACTACACTGCCCCAAATCACAGCAATTCTCACTTACGTGCTGTACCCCCCAGGTGCCATTGCCAATGAGATCTGCCCAAAGGATTTGAAGCCACAGAAAACTGAAGATAGTGCTTTTAAATTAGCAAAAAAATACAAGTTACATATTTGTATTAACATCCTTCCCAAAAATGATCACAAAACTGTTTGGAAAGTAAACTGCTCTGGCAAGCATTTTATCCACAAAAATTCCTCTCTAAGCAATGAGCAAGCACTCCTTCTAGCCAAGGAAAAGGAGAGGAATTCTATTTTGAGAAGTAACTATGTTCAGCTCATTTCTGCTCTATGTGCCTGAACACTYATCTGGGGAACAAGTCTAACACTTCCAATCAAACACTCTGCTTATTTAACACATTAGGAATAGAACTAGGGAAAAAAAGGGAAAAAATGCTATTTTCAGTAGCAATTTTGGCTCAAATACGTACTACTTGGGTCTTCCGAGCTGATCAAGATCCAACCAAGGTGGATCTGCTGCACTTCACATTACTCAAGAGGTCCTTCTAACAAGACCAACCGTGATCAAGACCACTAGTTACGGTAGCAAATAAGGCACCCATTGCCCTCCTGCAATTCATGCCTTTAATYACACTTGAAATTGAGAAGCTGTCAATACCCACCTACCATTTACAGCACTGCCGGGGTATGAGGCCATGCAGCTTGTTCAGGTCTGYACCTGGGCTCCTGTCTGGCTACCGCGAGAGGTTTTTATTTGGTTTTTTTAATATCGCAGGTTGTTTTAAAACATCACCATACCTATACAAATAAAAGACTGAAGGGAAAACCAGTGGCAGGAGAAGATTTCCTTGTATCAGCTGCTTTCAGCTGATGCAGACACACAGCGGTGTTTGCACAGAACTGCAGGATAGTGTTCTCATCTACCATGACAGGTGAGCTTGTGTAGGTACTAAACACAGAGTAAATGTAGCAAGTATTTCTTTTAATAAACTGCCACAGAAAGAGCATGGAAAAAGCCCCCATTCCGGCTGCGGACATATTGATGGGTACAGAATCCTCCAGGCATTATGCAGCTCRCACAGGCTCATGGATCAGGATTATTACAGCAACCAGTCCCCGTCAAAGCCAATTACCCGGGGACTTTCCTACGCGAGGACTGGCTTCTATAGGTGCCTTCTGTAACTGTCACACGCTGCACACAACAGAGAGAAGCGGCAGCGCTGAAAATCTGTCACAGCCAATTACTGCCCRTGTTTTATTTATGTCGGGATACACCTGATCAGTGAACAATAAAGCCATTTTATAAGAGGCGATTACAAAAATGAAACGCAAAATGGTTAACAAYGGGTAGCAAAATCCGAGCTACAGATATACACAGCATACACTAGCACGTAGGAACATGAGAGAGAAATTCTGGATGTTCAAAGTGACACACGGAGGTTTTTAAAGCCTTTGACTCCAACCGTAGACTKCTCTTCCAAAGCCCTGGCCAGGGGCTAATTTGCTTACAACTTTCCTAAACTGATGCAAGGCAACCTACCATAACAGATTTGAGAAATTAACTTTATATGGAAGGAAACCTGAAAGGARGAAGAGAGGAAAACATWGATACAACACAGARATTTCTCAAATTTAACAATTACAAATGAAACACAGCTGCAGAAGAGATCAAATCTGATTTTAATGCCTTTTTTTTTCTGAATACTAGAAAGTTAATGAACACGAGCTGTGTACAGTTTAAATTCCTCAAACATATAAAATAACATTTTTTTTTGTTTAAACTGGCATCACTGTTGGGTTTTTTTGGATCCTCTCTGAAGGCTTACTCTTTCTATTAATCTAAAGAAGGAGAGGGGAAGAGTATTTTTCCCCTTCCTTAATTATGCTTCTGTATCTTTTTGCATTCAAGAAATCTGCATTTCCACTTGTTTAGAAACTAATCTCCACTRTTTACCAGCTAAGAGTGCTCTGAGGTTAATAGGGATTCAGGCAGGTTTTGCATTTTTATGTCTGACTTGTACCTCAGTTYACAAACACTATTCTAAACATCTACACTGGCAACATCCTACGTCGGCAGTAAGATGCTCTGAAATTCTAAGCTCCTCTCTTATGTGTTTTTAAGGAGACAAAGCTTTTCTTAAAAATAATCTGCTTTCTGCACACATGCAGGCACAAATGCACGTCCCAAGGAGACTCAGCAACTACAAAAAACAGGATTTCCCAAAACTGGGTTCTGTTGGTCACCTTTCAAATGATATTAGTGGCCTTTAATCGATCATGYCAGATCTAACTGCAGTGATGCTACACTCTTTGGTAATGCTCTTTGAAAGCTATGAGGAACCAGCAAGAGAAAGAGGTGGTGGTGATTAGTGCAGGTTGATTATTTGTATTTTAAACTAAATGAAATGATCGTAACAGTGGGAGAAACCCTTGAATTCCTCATGTTACAACATCACAAAAAGAGCTTAAAAGAAGCTGGCATCCAAATCAGCACTGCACTGAGGTACACAGAAAAATAAAACTGTCACTTCTGTCAAGAGCCATCACCGACGGCAGCTTCTATCTATGCTTGCACCTTATGCTGTGACACAGTTCAACCCAAGGCCTTAAGGAAACTTCAGTCAACAAGTTTATAATTAAATAAAAGGACTTGGATATAATTAAATAAAAGGACTTGGATATCCTACAAGCTCCCATCCCAAAACCTGCAAATGTATTAACCCTGGAGGTCACTGGGGCCCAGTGGCACTTTCTAAAACAAACCAAATCCCAACTTTTGAGCCTTAGAACAACACTGCAAACATTACGCTTTGCATTGGACAATAACACCACAAAAGGAGTGGCTGTTAGGGGACAAACCCAGTATTACACACTGGGATTCATCTYCATATACGTTAAGGGCAGTATTTTTCAAAAGGTCTTTTTGTTCACAAGTCACACTGCGTGCAAGTACTGCTGCGAGATAAAACAGCATTTTACCACAAAAACATGCCCTCTTAGAGCTGCGTGCACCCTTTGGCATAATATATATTATTTCTAACAATAATCTCTCCGGCAGCTACTAGAAAGAGATCTATAGCTTGCTGTTTTAATAGAGCTAAATGAAAGAGGATCAATATTATTTTAATTTTTAAAGGTCTGTTTATGAAATGCAATCATCCTTCATTAAAAATGCAAGCTGTGCTTCACAAGAGGTTAGTGTAAATGATTCATAGTTTGATATCTCTCCAGTATAATAACCCTCTCTCGGGAGGGTCCATTGGATGCTTCATCACACCACTCAAGTTGGTATTATTAAAAAAAGGAAAAAAAAAGAAAAACACTGTTCCATGGCAAAACAAAGACAAGCAAAAACCACTCACGTTCAAGAAATCCTGTCATATTCAGTTACCTAAGTATCTTCTGCTGGATGTTTCCCTATTTGCTTGAATCCTTTGTGGGTAAAACGAAACACTTAATCCAACCACATTTCTCCTTGTGCTATCATCCAAACAAACACAAAATCCTTTTACAAGAACAACAAAAAAAAACCCATACAGATGTACTGCATTCAGGAAACGTTTCTTTTCGCTCAAATATAAAAGGTCACTGTCATGTTTAATAAATACACTGATCCAAATGTGTTTACCTTGCTTGAAATTTCGGTATTGCTGCTGCATTACACTGAATAAAAACGAAAATTTACCTTCAACGCAGGACTTCAGTAGGTCCTAAAGACAGAAATCTTCAAAGTCAAAGCCAGACAGCATTAAATGCAAGACCCTTCTATTTTAAAATGCTAATTGCCACTAGCCGTTTCAAAAYAGAAGCATCTGGCTAATTATAACATGAGGTTTTAACTAATAAATTCTTAATTATTAAACCCTAGCGTTCATTTCCCTTCACACAGGCAAAATAGCATTACATTACACCAATTATACACCGTGGATATACTAGCTCCRAAAAACTGGTATCACAAAAACCCCGTTTAAAAAGCTCACCAGCTGCTACATTAAAGGACAGAAGATAATGCTTACATTATAGTAAATGTCTACAAAAGAAGTGGCCTTATGGTCTATTATACACASATGTATAGAGCTCCTATCTGGCTCCGAGGTATTTCACCTCGCTATCTACCCAAGCATAACACACAGGGCAGTTTTCCTTGGGCCCGTTACAAGACCGATCTGCCAATAATTTTCATCTGCTTCCTTTTCTCTCCAAATGCATGCCTTGGAATTTAATATAACTGTACTACACTCAACCCGTGTATTTATGTATGAGAGGCTGAAAATATATTTAATCAAGGAGCTACTACACACTGTAGTGTCTCCGAATTCCTGAAGTTCCCTAGAGAAGGCATTTGGTTTTCGGCTTGAATATTTGACAGACACACCACTGTCACTCCCTTAAAATAAATAAAAAAATAAATAAAATAGACAGAAGAGGGAAGAAATCAAGAAGATAGCCAGTTCTGACAGAATATTTTACAATGGAGTTGCCGAGTATACGCATTCAATCGCTCCATTTCCCAGAAGATTCATTACAGTTACATTAGAAAGTCAAATCAGGCAATTCTGCAGTCTGGTGAAAGCTAGCATATGAAAGCAGGTTAATACAAAAGAATTTCATTTGAAATAGAGGACATTTAGGACTTTTAAAAGCAACATTATGATAAAAATTTCAGGGTGTTTGTTCTGGCTTTAGAGCGTGCTTTTCAAGCCTCGTTCCAGTGRTGTAGGTGATTTTCCAGGGAAAGAGGGAGGGGATGCGAGATCTCCAAGGTTTGCCATCTTAATTATCCTCCTGCTCCCCCATGTCGCTAAGAATCATATTGCAGCTGCACTTCCCCACTCACCATGGAGTTAGCAACCACRAGTAGTTCTGCTAGGACAGACCCTGAGCACATTAGTTTAGCAATTACAGAGGCTGTGCATTACATTTTGCTTGAAAATGTCCGTAACAYCACGTCCTATAAACATAAACCTAATACAAATATAAAATAAAACCTAAATGAAGTTTACAAGAGGAGCATTTTGAGTTATTGTTAGTAGGTGCAGCCTTGCCTCCATTCCAGCAAATAAWGCAGATAGGGGTGTGATTATTTATTATACCAATAATGGAAGAGGAACTGATTGACTGGGGGAAAGAAAAGATTCTTTGTTCAAAGCAGTGTTGCCTTGGAGTATAAGCTTATCTAAATGAAAGCAACTAATATCAGAGCAGTTCTCTTCTGTGAGCWAGGCAAGAAAGACACTTCCCAAGCAAACATACACCCGAGTTACAATACACAATAGAAACACACAAAAACACACACAGAACAAAGCAGTCGTCAGTGGGGCCGGCTTCGGCAGCCCTGCAGATGGACTTCATGCACCCCTGCTTATGCTTAATTTAATATAAACCTAAATGCAGTCAAAACATCTGGTGCATTATTGATGGTTATCATGATAAATGAAATTTGACATTTCACAGGAACTCATTAGAATTTCTATTTATACCCCATATTCACCAAGTGGAAGACCTACATTTGTTTTTGATTTTCACATCCTTTGAAAATGTGCGGACAAGCGATATCTGCTCATGAARAGAGTCGTACATAACAGGAAATCTCATTTTGAAAGAGTATATTGAACACACAGGAAATATTTACATCTTTTATACTCATCTGGAGAGCTTTTTATTTTCTTTTTTTTTTTTTGCTTGCATACATACCAGCTCCAAGCTGCCACGGTCAGACTACAGAAAGAAGGAGGTGCCTTAAAATATCTTCAGGAATCCAGATCTTCCACCTCTTTCACAGGCGAAATTAGATGACAAATGAACACTGATATCCCTTCTTTTTCCCCTCATGTTTCACAACTGCTTCTCCTATTGACACCATAACAGAAGAGGCTTCTCAGAAAGGATGTAATTTTTATTCTAAATTTTAAAATCCAAACTCTTCCTCTATGCTTTCTATCCGCAGCATTACGAAAAAGCTGTGAGTCTCATTTGTGCCTAGACAACCTGGTACAGTTTCACTCAAGTTGAATTCAGCAGTACTATTTACCACTAAAATAATTTGTAAATAAATTGTTCATCCCTCAGTTAGGGGTAGGATGTAGCTTGTAACAAAGCAGTCAAGTTTTTATTATTATTATTATTGTATGAATATTCACACGTGCTATTTGCATCTGATGAGATTTGTTACATTCACTATCTCCTAAATTACTCTGAGACAAATGAGATTCCCAGGAGCTTAGCACGTTTATCTGTGTTGTCTTCATCTGAGAACAATCAAGACGTAGGAGTTTTCTTATCAGTTTCTCAATGGAAGCAAAAATGCCATCAACTACTACACTGGAAAACCCGGTGAGCTGATAATATTGGTGCTCATATTACAAAAGGACCTGAACTTGCACAGTTGATTATTAATATTAAGCTGCTGGTACAACCTAGGAAAACTAACTGTAAAGCCACGTACTACGTGTCAGCCCTGAGACTTTATCACATGAAGCAAACACACCAGAAGTGACAAGTGAGTATTAATTTGGCTACAAAAGAGCTGGGGGGCAGGGGAGGGGAGSAAGGAAACAAGCACCATCCCCAACCTTTGGCAGATGCCACTGGAGTTAAGGCCTACAAATTACATGATTCTTCTATTTTCATTTCATTTCAAAGCTAACACRACAGAAAACAGAGTTTAAGATCATTTTCCTAGCATTTTGTTCCACTTAAAGGGCAGAAGTCAGTTAGGGGCAAGGTATAAATCCACTACAGTAAGAGAACCAGATTTCCCCTTTCCTGCCCACATGGCTCAAAAGCTGTAAAAARAGTTATTCAAATTAATGCATCAAGCGATCATAACTCTTTTTTATTACTGGTAATATTCCTTCTAAAATATTAGTCTGCTTGGCTGAGCCAGCATGTCTTTTTGAAAGTTCCCTTTGAAGATCAGAATCTCTTTAGCATAAAAAGCGAAACATGCAATCATGTTAATTTGACAAGGGAAAAGTTTCACTGCAGCTTAGTAATTCTGAAACTCAAATTATTCCAGTCATTAAATATGTATTTAAATATACATACACACACAGTTTATGATAACACATTTCGTGCATGTGAAGGCTGTACTCTTCAATCATCTGTTAGGGTTTCACACGCTCTGCACCAGGAAATACAGGTACTGTACCTTTTGCAGAGGCATCCCTTTTGAGACCAAAATTTCTCTATTTCTACATATGTTATGCTCTCTTCAGGCCAACATTCAGCAACAGAGTCTAAAGTCTCAAGTTGCAAAAACAAACAATAATTTCTTTATTCCTAAAACAGACTCTCCACTGCTTGTTCTAACATGGAATACTCATCTCCCTGATAAAAGGGACCAGTTCACAAGTGCATAATTGTTCATAATTGTTCACACTCAAAATACTTTCAAAAGCACATTCCTCTCCCTTCCAGCTCCAGAACGAATTGCTAAGGCATGAACCCATTAAACCTTTGCCTCAGACTGTCCTCAATAACAGCCTCAAAACACACAATTCTCTACAAATTCTGCTGCTGGGGAGTGTGAGCACTTGCTCCCCCACAAAACAGAACATTTTGTCATGGAGGTGGTAGCTGTCTTAGCAGCAATATATATATTTCCTTGCCTGTTTCTTCACCAATACTCTCTACTAGGGGTTTCTTATCCTCACCACACCATCCTACCTCAGTGGACCCTGCTCTAAACAGTCAAGCTGCAGAAATAAGCTACTTTACTCTCTACTACTCAATAAGTAAAGGCAAAAAGCAGCAAGGGATGAACTGGAATCTGTAAAAAMCAGTGTCCAAATTTTCCACTCCCATACTGCTTAATATTACCCAGTAAGGAACGTGCATAGACATTCAAGCTAGGAAACTTTAAGTCATTTAGAGATCAACAGCTCATATTCATGGAAACCACCCAACTCAAGAAAAAAGTTCATAGTTCTTAAAAAAAGATAAATATAAATATTGGCAACTGTGTAAACACAAAGCTCCCAAGCACGATATTTAGCTGTCACTGAGAAGCTGCCGAGTTTTATTAGAACTGGGAGAATATTGACTTCATTCCACCTCCTGAATGTCAATGTAATACTGAGATCCGATCCTTCCAGTTAAGTCAATGCAATTTCCATCTCCAATGACCCRGGCAGCTGCTGAATTCATGACATGGCTACAGATGTGCAAGAACAGCTGCTAGGAAAAGCCAGCACTTCTCATCACAACTGGATGTAATTAAAAGGTGTCCTCTACTCRGCTTACTCGGCTTGTCAAGAATTAACAGAGGACTAAACACAATGAGAAGGAAAAAATGCAACGGCAACCCTCACGAGCATTAGTGCCAGTGCAAAAGATGACAGCATGTTGTGGGGACTGTGCATTCAGGCAGCAGGATACAGCATGTTGCACTCTAACCCCTTACCAGAGCTCAATTCAGGATATAGGAGAAAAATAACACCACTGAAGAATGGACCAGAGGGCCTCCCTTTCGTARATGTTCCTTCTGTATGTCCCACTGACACAGCAAGACCTATTAGGGCAAGGTAGCTGTCCATAAGGTGGTTCAAAAGACAGTTGTTAAATGACCAARGCTTTCTCCCCAAGGACCTATCTAGAATGACTTAACAGACTTAACTGTCTGTTAATTAAATTTCCAATATTGCATTAGCAAATAATAATAATAAAATTCTGAAGATTTAAGAGTACACAATAGCCTTTATCCTCTTCCATTCAGAACAAAGTGCCTTTTCCTAGCGACCACTCATCGTCCTCCTGAATCCAAGTGTTTCCAACCTCTCAAGAAACTATGACAGCCAATGACAACCTTATAAACCGCTCTGCCTTTTGATTTTATTAATCCTCAGGAGAGAGTCCAAGACCATATTTTTAGCATCCTGAACAGTATCACCAGCACAACTCATACTTGAGCGCCAACACACGGCTCARACAAGCAGTATACTGTTACATGGTTTTTCATACCAACACTCAGTCCCCAGGATCCCAACATCTGTCTTTCATTTATACATTTATTTTCCATTTTTACTTGTTTAATTTCATGCATTGTTCACCTGACCTTAGGTATGATTTTGCTACAGTCAAGGGACACCCTGATCTTTTTTATTGGTATGAATGTGTTCCACTCAAGCTTAAGTTCTGCAGTCCTCATGTCTGTTACACAAGTAAATTGTTTATACATTTATTCCCCCTCTTCCTAGGCTATGAAAACTAGCTCTTAAATTAATACTTTAGAAAAATTAGGAAAATAACAAMAAAAAAAAAATCACAGAAGCTTGCATATATCTTCTATAAACTTATAAAATCAACTGCAAAAGTGCTCTGGAAGGGGGGGGGGGGAAGGAGAAATATCAATATTTAATCTACTGCTAAAAATGTATTTTCAAAGCTGTGTGAGGACGGCATAGTGATGCAAATGGTTCCATTTTCATGTTCTTACATTAAGAAACCAGATTTTCCTTTTGCATTATGTATTAAATACAGTACATGTTTTAAAATCTCAGAAAATAATCTTTAAGCCTTACTAATTGAAAAAATGCATTTAACATTTTTACGGCTTACAAGCACATGGAATATTAAACTCAAAGACAGCTGATCCTAATTTATTGACATTCCCTTTTAATATATACCTTTTCTCAATCTTGCAACATTTAGGAAACACCAAGTGATTAATATAACTCACTTAAAGTATGCATGTACTATTCATGTTTGAGCAGACAACAGTTTTTTGTATCAACAACTTTTCATTTTTTAAACAGAAAACTGACACAGCATGGTAAAGAGCTACCCTGTATATATTGGCCATCTTCAACTATAGACTTCAACTATAGAAACTTGCATTTTAGTTGCCTGTTACAACTAGCAAATTGTGTGAACAAATGCTGCACAGGCAACAAATAATTCAACTAACACGCCAACAATCACTGTAATCTCTTCCACTTAGCCACTGATGAACCTTTTATGAACATAATCTTCTAGGAGCTAACTGGTAATACAAGATAAACCCACTACAAATTTAATTAAAAATACATGCTACAYATAGCTCCATGCTTACCAGCCCTTCCACACTGAAAACGCAAAGGCTGCTATTATTAACAGCTTTCTTAATCTGGTAAATTGAAGTGTACAGAAATGAGCTAAAGCAGCATTCAACAGACCATTTCACACCGAAAAAATTCATTTCCACAAATTATAATATTCCTTAGCTTAGGCATTAGAGACACTATTTTTAAACTGCTGAACTGAAGCATGTTTATAGAGCTATGGATCCTACTCTTTTACAGAAAATCCAGCACAAGATTATTCACTGTTACAGGTAACCATGAGATTAATCTGAAAAAGCAATTTTCCTACCCAAGAAATACAGAACTTGAGCCACTTGGCTGTCAGATGTAAGGGGTTTTTTTTAATACCAAGAACCTTATTTGACTTGAGGAACGTTAAAAATAGTATGTTTTATGTCATGTAATCATTTAGACAGTCTGTAAYTCAAGCTGAGAAAATCTTTCCATATTTAAAAGAAGTAAAATAAAAACACACTGACCAGAATGTAAGACTTSAAGCTTTCTTTCAGTGCTGGTTCTTTCCCACGAGCACATTACCTACTCCCATGCTCTCCTAATCATGCCCTTCTCCCCTGTGGCTCTCTCCCCACTCCCACCTCCCATCCCTCCCCACATTTACGTCCTCTAAGAAATATATCAAATGCTTGAAAGCCTCCAAAAAGCTTTTTGCACTTATCTTTAGTGTGGCCAGTGGATCATACCTATGCTAAGTGATAGCTAGTCCAGGCAGGTCAAGATTGACTGCACAGTGAACACTCAATAGGCCATGCAGRTATCCAGCTTTCCCCTCCTCTGCTCAAAACCTATGAAACTCAAAATTATCCTCTATCCTCTTGTGTGGAACTACCTACCAATCCTGTTACTGATACAGGAGCAGCCTCTAACTGATTTTCGGTCCACAACATTTTGTTATCACACAGACCTCAGCTGTGTAATAGCCTTGTAATTATTCAGAGCCACAACACAAATTCTCTTAACAYACAGGTAAATACTATCAACTATCATAACACACAAATAATAAAGGKGTATGTAGGTGAACTGTGAAATGATCCCTATTGAGGAGCACAGTCACTAAACCAGAAAGTTTTCAGATAACTTTTTAGATCAGACTTGGTCATGAGGAAAGGGACCGCATGGGTTCCTTCCACACTGGCAAAACAGCAAGTCTCACACTGGAGAAAAAAACACGAGCACAAGCAAGCAAAATAAAATACTGTTACGTAGTGCAGATTTCTTGAAACAAATTTCAGCTATGACACTTCACGGAGAACTAGACGCATAACAAATACTTTTCCTCCTACAAGAGTCTCAGATCACAGTCACAGCTAAATGTCACCAACACAAAGAAAAGAGGGTCTCCYCAAGCTCAGCATTGTCAAAACGAAACAAGATCAAACAAAACCTTTGCCTTTTCAGGGACATACTCAGCTAATGAAAATGGACAGATGTAATTCAGAGGGACATCAGGGTCCTAAAGGAGGTAGGGGGGCTTTTGGTCAATGYAAAGTAGCAATATAGATCTCCTCTCTTAAATGGTTTGATGGGTTTCATTATCTAGTAATGCTCCCAAATGTCAGGCTTTCTGCACAACCTTTATCTCCAAGTGGTTTCTCACTACTGCTAAAACCTCTTATACAAGTTTCTGCAGTGCTGAGGTCCCAGAGAAGCAGAGGTTTGTTTTGATATCAGTGGTTAGAAGAGGGAAAAATTGCTGTGCGCTACAGAGACAACGCTTACAGCCCACCCTGACAGCCAATTTATCTACAGTCTAAAATCAGAGGTAATCAAGTCACCAGAGCAAGCATATCAGCCACATACAATGCTCTGCAAGTTCCTTCTGACAAAGRTTTCTAGCATCTGCAGTCTTTTGAAACATGATATATTTTTCCAAAGTTAAAAAAAAAAAACCCACTCTATGCTATGGATGACTGTCCCCTAAAGTCCTATTTCTGCAAGTAGGAACTGATGATGCTGAGAACTGTTAGCACCAGGGAACCATGGAGCTGACAATCTCAAAGGGCTCTGTAAGTGATGCTACCCAAGTAGATTTCCCTCATAAAAATGCATTTCTCACTTTAAAATCTTTCATCACTGAGGCACTCATCTGAACACACATGCTATGAAGGTAAAGGAGCCAGAGCCTCCCCCAAGACTGCTCGACTCAGAGATTGTTGTGTAACATGTTTATATCCCATGTTTTGCCCTGCACATGGAAGTCCACACCTTTCCCCAGTGCTCGAGTTTGTCGATCAAGGTCCTTGTTCTGCACAAATTTCCATGGTGTTTTGTATGCGAGGTGCATGCAGGWGTTGGTACCAGACCTGCTTCTACATATATCACAAAGACTCCCATATGTAAAGAAGCCACCACACACGCATGGCAAGTTTTGATGCTTTTGAGCAAACCTTTCTATTAAAGCTTCAAAATGGAAGGTCTAGGACCTAAGACTTACTGTTAGATCTGTGTCAGCAGAGATAAAAATCAAGAGCAGCAGCACAGGGTATCACACATTGCTGGGCTCAGTCAAGCYGATTTCTTTGATACCGTTTTCATTGTATGCTTCCCTAATTACAAACACTTTGTTCTGTYTTACTCGAGATTAAGGTTTTGTGACAATTTCTCAAGAGACTGTTTGAGCTGAAATGGCCTGTAGCCAGTATCAAGTGTATGCAGTGAAGAGGACAAGTAACRCACTGGCTTATCAGCTGTCTTCAAATGTCCTGCCATTTCCAGCCTTACCAGAAATTTTTGTTTGCTCCAAGTACAAGGCACTGGSCACATATAAATGCAGGGCAGCTGAAAGCAAGTTTTCATTAATAAAACAAGCAGGACAGGATCCACGGTTACATTTTGCAGGCTGATGTTCAAGAGAAGGTCAGGGAAGGGATTCTATTTTCCAAGAAAGCCTATTGTTTGTAACAGGCAACAAGCCAGACCGGGATGCATTAATGAAGATGACAACATTAAGGGGACTTTCAGTGTCTTTGTGTCAGTATTATGTAACAACCTATGGAGATCTCGCAGCCTTATACGTTGTACAGATATTACTGGATAACAATAGCTGCAAAGTAACAAGCCCAAAAGGGATGGAAAGTTATGTGAAAAACATTACGTTATGTAAAAGGGAAAAAAAACCCCACCAATTACTAAACACAGAAAAGGCATTATCAAGACATAGTGGAACCCARACAGAGCAAAGCAGAGCACACAAAGAGAAGAAAAATAAAAGGGTAACCAACAGTTCTGTAGTTGAAGCATGAAGTTTCCACAAAAAACTCCAGAAAACCTAAGTGAAAATTAAAAATAAGGGTACAAGGAAGCAATACACTTTRGACAGYGAGCTGGATCGAGAASTGGCTGGATGGCAGAGCTCAGAGGGTGGTGATAAACAGGGTYGAGTCTAGTTGGAGGCCTGCAGCCAGTGGCGTCCCTCAGGGGTCAGTGCTGGGCCTGGTGCTGTTCAACTTGTTCATCAATGACCTGGACRAGGGCACAGAGGGCACCTTGAGCAAGTTTGTGCACAATACCAAACTGGGTGGAGTGGCCGACACTGCAGAGGGCTGTGGTGCCATCCAGAGGGACACGGACAGGTTGGAGAGTTGGGCAGAGAGGAACCTCATGAGGTTCAACAAGGACAAGTGCAGGGCACCCCAGGCACCAGTACAGATTAAGGACTGACCTGCTGGAAAGCAGCTCCWAGGAGAGGGATCTGGGAGTCCTGCTTGACAACAAGTTAACCGTGAGGCAGCAATGTGTCCTCGTGGCCAATGGGCTCCTGGCTGCATTAGGAGAAGCATTGCCAGCAGAGCAAGGGAAGGGATCCTGTTCCTCTGCTCAACTCTGAGGAGGCCGCACCTGGAGTACTGGGTGCAGTTCCAGGCTCCCCAGTACAGGAGGGATGTGGAGCTCTTAGCACAGAGCAACAAATATGATTAAGAGACTGGAGCATCTACTGTATGAGGAAAGACTAAGCGAGATGGGCCTGTTTAGCTTGGAGAAGAGAAGGCTAAGAGGAGGTCTATCAATATGTACAAATACCTGAGGGATAAACATAGGGAGGACAGACCAAACTCTTCTCAGTGGTGGCCAGCGATAGGACAAGAGGTCCTATGAGTACAAGCTGAAACACAGGCAGTTCCACCTCTACGTGAAGAAGGACTTCTTTACTGTGAGGGTGACAGAGGCCTGGAACAGGCTGCCCGGAGAGGCTGTGGAGTCTCCTCCTTTGGAAGACCACCCGCCCGGATGCCACCCTGTGCCACGTGCTCTGGGTGTCGCAGCTGGAGCAGGAGTTTGGACTAGAGGATCTCTAAGGTCCTTTCTAACTTCCACCATTCTGTGATTCTGTGAATAGGCCTCAGGCACCTTTAAAGCCTTGTGTCATTGGGTATTGTTACACTGTGAGAAACCCCAAAGCGACCGGCAACAGCTTCATTTGCTCTCCAAGAAAACTACCAGAAAATTCACATTCAGCAACAGACATTTATAGAAGCTCAAAGCACACCCAGAGCATGGACCTGCTTGAGCTTTAAACAGAAAGCTTTTAAGACCCTCTCCAGAGTTCAGGGCTTCTTCACACACCCACAGAATAACATATTGATTTCAAAGAAAAATATTTTATGTGAGATCCAAACCATGTTCCAACTATTTTCYAAAGAACACAATTTCATTAAAAGCAAATGGGTACATAGGAAATACCTTCTGTCTTAACTTACTCATGGGTGATCTCATCTCCTCCCCATTTGAAAGTTCACTCAAGCATTTATATATCCACCTTTGTTCACCCTTGGRTGACCTACTTCATGTCCATACGAAACGTTATTTGGAGAGTTAGGAACAAATTTGCCCTGTGACATCAAAAATATCTAAATTCTTCTTGTTATGATTAACAGTATGCAATCTTCCTGCCATCTCTCCTGTTATCTAGTTGTAGCATGACCATTTGTCATCTTCAAGAATTAAATATTTTATTCAATTAAAATATATCTAGGGTTTAATACAGGAAATATGTTTAATTTCAAGCAGGATGTTACAAACAAGATCTCATTCAATAATAATCCCTCCCAGCCTTTGTTTCTATTCATGAATATCCAATGCATGTGTTAGGACTTCAAAAATGTCTAGGCAATGCAGTGTGTGAATATGGTTTATCAGGACTCACAAGACTTCATTATACATACATAAAAGTAATTATTTTCTACATAATRCTAAATTTGTACTTTGGGACAAGAAAGCTATGGAAGTAGTTATTTGATGAATAATTAGTTCAGGCAAGAGAACGAGGCTCTCATACTGAAGCGAGGCTACACAGAGACACAGGACATRCAACAAGAACACAAGTGGAGCCAGTTTTATTTCTTTCATATATTACGGACATGGGAAGARAAGCATGCAGGAAGACAATGAAAACCAACAATACCAGACTAAGCCTATTCAATATGAAGAGGAACAGGAAATAAGAATCAAATGACTCTTCCCAAACCAAAGAATGGGCAGATAGGCTGCTTATATAACCGAGTTTGAGAAAACCTGTCACGAGAGGCAGCTGGATAATAAAACCTCAGACCCAAGAGAGGGAGCTCCTACCAAAAAAGGAGTAACAGCAGGTGAAATCCCAGTGTGTCCATAGGGGATTATCAAAACCATAGAGGGAAAAACAAGCACACCAAAGCACCCTCAAAACAGAATACAAGAAAAAAAATAAGTTTAAGCAGCATCAGTTTCTAYTGATCCTCTAAGGAACACTGGGCATATAGCAAAAATGTCATAGATAAAAATATTGCCTTCCTGTGAATCTGTTCAATAAAAAAAGCCTTGTTCAATAAAAAAAGTCAAGATTACTAGACTGTCTGCACCACTGTCTTTTCACCTACTGCATATCTACAGCATCTCAAAACTTAGTTCAAGACATTCAAACAGTAGCCTTGACTATTTCAACAGGTCAGAACATAACTTGGACTCTGCCTAAATTTGCTTTCAAGCACATATGGTAACAGTTGACTCAGTCTTCTAATCCAAGTATTAATCAGCCTTTCATCCAGAAGCATGAACTGCAAACTCCTCTCCAGCACCAGGGATGACATTTAAACACAGAAGTGTTACATCTATATTCCCTTTCCTCAGGCATTAGGTTGTTTTCTTTGTACCTCTGCCTTAGAGTTATTTGCATCAACTAGTACATTCTCCAGTAGCAAACATCTAGCTTCATGTTATTAATGTTCTCCAAATTCATTTGATTTAATGGCTAATTATGGAATAATACCCTACTCTCAGGGTAGCCCTCAGTATCTTCTACCAGAGGTTCACAT
Organism: Eudromia elegans; assembly: GCA_003342815.1. NCBI lineage: Eukaryota > Metazoa > Chordata > Aves > Tinamiformes > Tinamidae > Eudromia > Eudromia elegans. Next base: position 355,500 of record PTEX01000203.1, read on the forward strand.
GAATCAAGGAGCAAGAAATATGAAATTGAGCATGGAAAGAGAGTCACAGAAAACACTGAATAAAGGGAAAAAGATTTCTCTGATTAACCACAAATAAGAGGTAACTCACAGCAAGTTCTGAAGGACACAAGTGGGAAGAGAATTTAAAGRTTTGAGCTTTATTCCACTAGACATGCACATGTGGATCTAAATACCAATAACATCAAATAAACCTGTAGTCTGAGTCTTACTTAATATTGGTTGAGCTATTCTGCTTGTAAGCTAATCTATCCATTAACTGCTCTTGCTATCTGGACATTTGACAGCAATTTTTTACTGTTTTAAAACATATCCAATCATTGGTTAGAGCTTCTTATCTCGTGAGTTCATATCAGAGAGCACGCAGCAGAATTCAGTAGCTTWAGGAGTCATCAGAGGCAGGTGTATACAGCTTTGTAGAGTGCAAATGAATGCTCTTGGAGACATAAACTAGATTTTCACAATTCACTCSCAGTTTGTCAAAATTAACACTAAATATTTAAATTTCTTGCACCAGCTTCACTAGAGAAACTACTGGAGAGATAGTCTTCATTTTTATAGAACATGTATCATCAGATGATGTACCAGAAGACCCGGTAATTAAGCTGCTGCTCTAGGGTGTGTTCTGTACCTCTAAAACTGTCTGTGGTCTCTCTCATTTTATCTAAGAGACAGATTAGCTCGTTTCTGCAAGCAAGGAAAAGCCTCCCAACAACAATAAAAGACTCCAAATATTCTCCCCCTCTCCCTCAAATAAATAAATAAATATGGTGGGCAGTTTAAGACATAAGCAACTCTCTTCAACTCAAAGTCKTCTGAGTTCAGAGCAATTCTTTAAAGCTTCAAAGGGAAAGCCCTCGCTCTGCATTTGCTATGAAAATTCCCTCCCTGTCACCACAAAGCAATGTTCTATAGAACCTTCTCCCATTCTAAGTGCTACTTCTGATTTCAGAGAAAATCCAAAAGTTTTGATTTACTGAGCACAGTGATTGTTTCACCGAGTATAATTCCCTGGAGAAATAGAACCCGTAGAGCTACTGGAAATCTCTGGTGCACTGGCACTTTCCTCTTGCAGATTCAGGCCATTTTCCCTATTAGCATGCATGAAYGGGTGAAGCCTTTAAATCAGGACAAGGAGAAAGAGGCATTTTAGCCTCAACACCATGTTTTCTAGTGCCTTGTGGTTCTTCGCATTAGCAGGCTAGGGTCACATGTGCACATTTTTTTTAAAAAGTCATAATTCTTAGACATTCAGGCATTTAATAACTGATATGCTACACAAATCTGATCCTCCAGCATTTGTAACACTACACAGTTAATTATGAACCGAGTTCGCTTTTTATTTTTTAAAACCAGGTAATGAATCAGTTGCCTCTCACCCCTCTAAAATGAGAGGCATTGACAGAAATCATAGAATCATAGAATGCTTAAGAATGCTTAAGGTTAAATGATCATATTCTGTTTTAGTTTGCTATCCCACCACACCCAGTCTGGATCCCACCCACTCAAGCCTGGATCATCCTGCTTTATATAGCAGCGCAGCCATGTAATTATTGGAAGTACACACATTTAAAGCAGAACATACTTAGGAGCTAGTGATTTAGAAACAGTATATAGAAGARCCATCTTTAGTAGCATCTTTTAATGCCAAATGTTTATTATCCACTACAGCTCTCCTATTGCCAACAGATGCTTAGAGCAACTTCCCACTGAAAGGAAACTTAAAATCTTTCTTTTCTAGAACTTCCATCACTGACATTACAAGTATCTCTTGATAACACTTTGGTAAGGTTCTAGCTGAAACAAAACCGCTTGCTGTACATATTATACAYGTATCTACAGAGTGGGAAATACTACACGGGCTGCTGACTCAAGGTGTAAATGCACAGACAAGGTCCTACAGGTCACTGGCACTACGTGTTAAGCATCCAGAGCCCTTCAGTGAAAGGCACAAATAAACCAGGCTGCTCTAGGTCACTCGCCCTTCAGACACAGATAAATGGCATCTTTCATACACTGTCAGCAAGAGCAGATTCCTRGACACACAGACACTTGCTGAACAGCTGCTAACATTAAGTTTACAATGCAGTTTATCCTACAGCAACTCACTGGGTCTCTACTTCATGTTAGGCATGCACAAATATATACATCATGAGTGATACACACTGTTAATAAGGTGCTCAGATTCCTTCTATCCATTTCAACACACACACACAAGCTAATTCAAAGCACAGAAATCCAACTGCAGGGTCAAGATTTTAACACAATGCCTGCCAAATAACTTATTATGTTCTGCTTACAACAAGACATTTGAGATCAAATAAGGTCCATCCATTTTAAATTCTTCCAGTCTCCTAAAACGAATTAGACTTAGACCTTCACACATCTTTAGACCAGCACCCCAGAACAGTTGACTGTACTGAAAAGACAAACACGAATAAGAAACTGCTCACACATACACACACATTTATTAGCACGAGGCGACAGAACTTCTTTTCCATGTCCTTTGGTCTAGCTTCCAGAGGAAAAGCAGCCGCTTCTCCCCCACCCCTGAATCCCCTGCCCTCTCATTACACATCAGTAAACTCTTGGTTCCCGCTGTATTTCAACCGAGCCTGCCTCGACATTCATCCCGGTATTAACCAACATTCCTGAAAGTTTTGTGCAAAGCAGCAGGTGGAGAGGAAGAACCTCTCTAATTAAATTCCCATCGAGTTTTGACCAGACAGAAGCCTGCATTTTACATTTTGCTTGCCAGCCAGCTGGTCAATAGGCACCTCCATGCCTCTTACTCATTCAACTATCATGAAGGACAGAGGAAAAAGGAGCAAAGAATTGGGGATGAGGGGGGAGCGGGTGAGCTTCAGGGCTTGCAAGCTTTGTCTGCCACAAAAAAAAAACATAAGCTTCATTAGTCATGGTCATGATCTTTTATTCTACACTGTGTACACTAGGGAAAAACAAGTAACATTCATCATTACAMAACAGAAATCGAGTTACATATCTGGAATAGATCAAAATTGACTCTCGATGTGCATGAATCAGTAACAGCATGAGAACACTGTTTAATATACTGAGCAAGTTATATATTTAAATGGACTAAACCTTAAAAATAGCGAGCACTTTCTTTCATTTACCTTGAGTTTTAAAACAACAGTTCACTAAATTCTCATTCATGTYCTGTAAGAGGAAGAACAGAGCTTACATTTTTCAAAGCATTACCTGGCTTTAGATAACTCAGTTGTAAAACATACTTCTGAATGCATCAAATTTACATACCACCTAAGCTGTCCTACATTTCAGAACCGTATTTTTAAGAGAATTAGAATGTCAGATACAAACACACCACACACACGAGCCACAGAACCACTATCAGGTTCAATACAGTGCATTTCATGCACAGATTTCTAAGGATATATAAAAATAATCATTACGCACACAATGAAAATTGACRTTATTGATATCAGTACCCAAGTTAGTTTCCCTTTTTGCTAGGTCAACCTACCATTCATCACGCTCAGTGAGCTAAACAGACATTTGTATTCACAAAAACCCCACGGAAACAGGAATAGTCAGCTAATATTTCGATCTGTTTGGTTTTTTTTCAGTCAGCTACAGCAATTCCTTGCCTCAGTAGAGTTCTAAATCAAAAGGAGCAGTGCAGTATTCATATCTTGTTTACGCCTTKGTTCGTACATCAGCCTCTCTCAAAAGAGCAGTTGGGCACAGCTACCAACATTATAAAAGCTCGTGTAAAATGCTGCTGGCAAGCCAACATAAAGAGCACAATACTGCGTTGTAGATCCTGCTCCCAAACACCTCCTATCACTCCTCGAGAAAAGGGCCCAGATTCTCCTCCTAGCAGCTCGCTGGCAACATCATTCCCAAATTCCATGCTCGGCTCCTCCGATGCCTTCCACGCTGATGTGCCAACTTCTCGCGCCTCCTGATCTGCCCATTGCAAAAGACCAACGTAAAAATCGGTGGAATACAAGCACACTCTCAATAAAAAATAAAAATAAAATAAAAAATAAACAACATACAACTCTCTGCTCCTCCATTTGCCCCCTTTTTTTTTTCCTCTTATTTTGCTAGAAGGATCGCACTCTATCCATGAACTCTAGGGATCCTAGGAATCTAGCTTCTAAGTCCCCTTTGTTCCAAAAACACTCTAACTACTGCTGATGCRCTGCTCTGACATTGCAATATTAAAATAGTTATTTTAAAGCCCTTTGTTCAACTGTATTCCATGAATTTCCAAGCTTACTCTGCACAAATATAGGTTGATCAACAATATTCCTGCTATAGTCTACATGCATACACCAAAAATAACGTTTCACCATTCGACAGTACTGCTGAAGCACAACTAGTTAACGTACAGCTTGGGAATCTCTCCAAAAGGCATTTCAAAAAAGTTAGCCCTCTGATGTCTCACTAGAGATTATAACTAGACTTCCTACTATAAAGATACAGAATTCCATTTTTTCATGGTTTATTCCAACCCCAAACATCTTATTGAAATTTATATAGCTGTAAAGTGTCTGCTCACTCAGCTCATTTCGGGATGASTTCATAAATAATTGTCTTCCAAATGTCATTATTTTTGTTAAACCATAAATTTATTAAAGAAAAGTCAAGCCCTGTTTTCATATGCCAGGGCGTAGAGTGTGTGTTACTGACATAGTGTCCTTAAATATGGCAGATAATGAAATCAAAGCCACCCCCTGGCAATGTTAGCATATGAACAGCTCAGCTGAGAAGATAACACAGGTTCTGCTGTGCTATTACACAGTCGGCAACACACGCTTGCAAAATTCTATACGCTCATAGCACGTTTCTGCCTCCCACTCCCAGAAGTGAAATAACCTCTTTATGGGTGAAATAACTACCCAGCGTGGCTAGAACAATGATGCATTCTGCACCAAGGATGCTAAGTTTACAAATAACATGCTTATTAAAAAAAAAAATCAATTAGTAAACTGCAATACCAGAAGGCTGTTGTTCTTATCTAAGCTGTAATCAGCATTAAGAATCACACACACACMCCCCCATCTCTCTCTGCATTTGTGAATGTTATTGATTGTGCCCTTTGCTGCAGCAGCTCAAAATCTATTCCCATGGGTCCATAGCATGAACCTCTGCACATGTACAAAACAAATCAACCAAAAAACACCACAGTAACTGCAACTCTTAGCTGCAAAGAAATCATCATTTTCTAATCCAGCTACATAATTACTGCTTAAGGCAGGTTTGGCAGTCCTAGCTGCACTTTCCTTTCCTCTCTAAGTGCTAAAGGTAAATAAATTACTACCTTTTGCTCAGGGAGAGTAAAGGTTTTGCTTGGATGGAGAGCTCTCCCTCCTCGGTTGCTTTATAGCACAACTGCACATGCCCCAGGAACCAGAAAGCCACAAGCCACAGAGAGGAAGCACAAGTATTTTGCTGTACTTCTCTGAACTCAAAACGTAGCTTTTGTGCAGACCATAACCTACGGTCACCAGCTGCACTGAAGCAAYGCTAGTGGTAGAACTGTATTAAAAGCAAAATCAACACAGACGCAGTCACTACACAGGTAACAAAACTGAAGCCGTTTGCTCCATGTATACCCTAAAATCGTCTCAAGAGCCCAAAACAACGTGGAAGTCTCCCGGTTTAGCCAATGCCACAGCAACACACATTAAACTACAGCAGTTGCTGCTCCTACTCTCAGCACACTTTTTCCCAAAGATCCAAGAGACACTTTTCTCCAATGCCCACATGTTATTTCTTCCATCCCTCTGCATACCCCAGTGCCCTCAGCTAGCTGGAGTCTCCCTGAGACTTTAGCCACCTCCATGCACAGAGGAGCCCGGGTCCCTGTGCAGCAGCCCCCTCCCACAACRTGCTTCAACTGTTTCTACAGACACCACAGCAAAAACAAAGCCATTAAACAGTCATCAAGAAAGGAAACCATGCCCACCTTAAAGTCACCTTTTAAACTCTGCACGCTTCCTTTTATTCATGTGCCATCCCAGCACATTAATCTGAAGTATTTTCCCCTTACACTGGCTCTCCTCGCACGCAAACCCCAGACCAAAAACACCACTGTTGATATATACAACTCAAAGAAGGTGTCTTTTTTTGTTGTTGTTGTTATTCCAGGAAGGAAGCTGGGGAGGATAAGGGAGGAAAAGTTGCGATGGGATCAGGAGAGCGTCACTCRGAGCCTCACCTCGCACGCTCCCGCTTTACAGGCGGAGAAAGGCAGGAGCAGAGAGGGGAGGGGATGAGGCAAGAACAACGTTTTGCTGCCCTTTAGCTCCCAATTTACTCTTTGGCCTCTTGGCAAGGTTAGGGAAAGGTCACCCCGGAGAAGGTGGGAAGAGCAGGAAGCGTCTCGGGCTGCTCCACGCGTGGGTGCTCGGGGCCAGGGYGCCCGTGCAGGACGCGCTCCCAACRCGGGCAAGAACAATGAGCTCCCCAGGCCGCGCATTGTGCGCGCCCGCTCCCGGGCTCCGAAAAACGGCAGAAAACGCCAAAAAAACCACAGACCAGGCCGCCCTGAGTGACACACCCCCCCCCCCCAAGCCCGCAGGACAAGCGGCGAGGAGCCGGGCCAAGAAATTTAACAGCAGCCTTTAACAGAAATGCCTTTATTATCGCGGAGAGGCGCCTCCTCCCGCCGCCGCCACGGCGGGCTCCAGCGCYGTACACAAAACAAGTGCCTCTCTGTTAGCGCTGGATGCGAAGCCCAATATTTGACACGTGCGCCTTCCACAACCAACCGCTATTTATTAAGGACGCTGCTCGGGTTTTTTTTACACGTTCAGAAAAAAAAAATAATTAAAAAAAAAAAAAATCGGTCCTGGAGGAGGGCAGCGCGGTACTGGAGGCATCGCCCCCCGGCYGAGGGGAACCCGCGGCCCCAGCCCCGCGCAACTGAAACCGCCCCCCGGGGAGGGAGGAACCCGCGAAAACG
>PTEX01000203.1:362915-415743 GCA_003342815.1 Eudromia elegans
ACGCACACACGCACGCACCGAATGGGCACCCAGTAAGGCAGCCGGGCCGCGCCCGCATACCAGTATGCGGCTTCGCCATTGGAGCGGCCGCCGCGCCACGTGACGCCGCGGGCGGACGGGGCCAATGGGAGCAGTGGATGGAAGTGATTTAAAAGAATAGGGGGAAGGCGGCGCGGGGGGGTGGGCAGGGTCGGGCGCGTCGCGCTGTGAGGGGCGGCATGCGGGGCCCGCGGCGTCCTCGTGCCGCCCTCGCGGGTCCTCCCCGCCGGGAATCCCCCGCTGGGGGTCCCCCGGGGGCCGCGGCTCCTCGTGGAGGGGCGCTGGGATGCGCCGGGGTCCATCTTGGCCGCGGCTCCACGCGTGTCCGCAGGCCCCGCGCTCGCCTCATGGCGGCGCCGCGGAGGCCGTGAGCGTGGAGAGGAGCGCCCGGTTCGGTGCTTGCCCGGCGCTCGCCCCAGGCGCGGGGCAGCGTCGTCCCGTACATCTTCAGGGTCCTCGCTCCGAGGTGGGGGACACCGGCGTGGCTCTGTGGACTCGTTCAGGTGAACGCCGGGAAGCGCATGGCGAAAATGCCCGACAGCCATTTTGGAGCAATGCTCAAGTCTGCCTGACCGAGCCCGGCTCCATCTCTTTTCCCTGCTCGTTACAGTTGCATTTAAAACGGCACCACACGTCGAGGCTGCCGTTAACCTTATGTGCTCTCTGTAGCTTTGTGTCGAGGAAAATCGCTCCACGGCCACCTCTGCGTGCCTGGCCTTGMCTATCCGCCCATGTGTCAGCACAGAGTAGCATGGAAGTACCTGCTCGCAGTGTTTTTGTGTAATAACTCGGAGTAAAACACAAGTGAATGTGATTGGGAGGTATTTCCTCACCTGCTTTAAGTTAAGGTGCGCATGTTTCCTGAAATTCATGCCCACGAGCAGCTGGTGACTCACAGCTCCGTGTCTTACCCAGGGGATGGGTTCAGGAGTAACGCTGGAAGCATTTCCACGGCRCAAACACCGGCCTTCCTGCGACCGCTGACAAACGAAGCAGCTGAGCTGGTCCTGGAACCTTCTATTGGGCAAACAGAGCAGGATTCAGTCAACACGAGAGAGATGGAGGAATGCTGCAGAGATCATTGCCCCTCAGCCTGATGACGGCGGATTTTCTTGGTCCGCTGCCCGATGGAGAGATTGATGATGGAGTGACTGAGCATACCCTGCATGTAAAATGCTCTATTTACATATGGGTTGTCTAGATGAGGTGCTAGCAGGCCTCTAACAAGGCGGTTTCTGACACGCTTGCCGTGCTTGGCGTGCCTAGCCCTGGGAGGTGCAGAAGTGCTGATGCAGAGAAAGGCTAATTGGTTAAATCCACAGAGACTTGCATCCTAACGTGCCGTGTAAGGCACCTACACACAAAACGTTAATCCTCAAAATCCCGTTCCCTACCGCTGGATGTTTCTCAAGCTCTGACGCAGCCACATTTCTGCTCTCCGAGCGCCCCGGATATCGAGTGCTGCTTCTGCCATCGTCTGGAAATGATCACGACGTTGTGGTCATCCCCAAAGGGTGCCGCCACCCACAGCTATTCCCACCCCACCACCGGGGCTGCGGGTGCCCCACGACACACAGGGGTCCTGCAACAGCTGCCTTGGGCCTCCTTTAGCCTCAAGCTCCCAAAACACTCCCAAACGCAACCAGCTTTGGGAGTTGGACAGACTCCCTGCGCTGCACTTGCCTCGCCGCTCTTCCCAAAGCCCATCCCAAGCTGTTCCCCTCGATCATTGCGTGCTGTTGTGCCCATCACCCTTTCTGCATCCATTAAGGTGGAGGGCAGGGTAGAAACTACCACTTTGCAGCATTTTTATTCACATGTTACAGGGAAAAAGCAGAAAATCATCMTGTGTTTTGTCTGCTACTCATCCACAACCTGAAACAACCATCATCCTTTTAAAAAAAAAAGGTGGCAAAATACCGCTTAGTGACTGGACAGAAGGCAGACAGTGATGCACTAGGGAAATCACTTGCAGACAAAATAGGTCACCGTTGTGTGAACAGAGTTAAAGTGTTTCATCACAACCCTGACTGCGCTGCCAAATCCAGATAACATTCATGTGGGTGTAAAAAGGTGGCTGCAGTGCATCCAGCAAACCTTAGAAACAGTCTGGAAGGGAATAACTCCATTTACATAAGAATGATGCAAAGCATTTCTGGGTTTATTAGTGTGATGCCAGAAGAATTCTCACCCTGGGTAAAGGAGGATGCTGCAAACAACTTTTGTCTCCTTTCAGATGCTGATCTGTTTTCTGCTTGTGCATAAAACTTTTCTGACACTTCCCTTTTGCTGCAAAGTTTACTGTCAGTGGGTGTAGAGACCATGCACTTATCTGCTCAGTCAGCAGCCGTGGAGGTTTGTTACATGGATAATTGACTTAGTTCTGGCCTAAATTGTTTTTTCTTTGCAGCTTTAGATAACATTTTTTTTTTCTCTCTCTGATTGCCCTTGCATCTATTACAGGACACATAACAAACATGTATGTATGTAGATTTAATTACCTCTTTGCAGAAGTGTTTCAACTTCGTTTTTCAAGTTACCACTGTTTTGCTAAGTAAATGAAACAAAAAATCCATGAGAAAAAGAATCTAAGAACTGGCAACATCCCACTAATATTGGGATTTCTGCAAACACCATCTCAGCCCAAGCAGTTGAACTAAAAGGGAAAAWTTTTATTCTCCTGTCATGAAATTACAAACCAGCCCTTGCCCATGACGGATGAGTCAGGTTCCAACCTCAGCAATGCAGTAAAAACTGAGCTCTAATGAAACGGGCAAATGTCAATACAGCGATTAGCTTGGAAGATAATATTCTGAGAGGCTTTTAAAGATGACCTAACTCCGCTCACAAAAAGAGATTATATCCTTTCTTTCCCTTCCTGATATCTGAAAAGCTGCCCTTTAAATTAAAACAGTGTGCTGGGGGTGTTTAGTGTTCTGTTTGCTGTAGAAATCCAGGAAATGTAGGAATTTCAAACCTCATTGTCACACATGCTACTAGCGATCTTTTTAAAGGTGTCCCAGCACTCAAAGGACAATGTACCAGGGGGGATGCAAACCCATCCTAGACACAATTATCTCTATTTAAAACAGGCTGTGTGGGTTGCAAGGAAAGCAGAAGCGATGTAAATTAGATTTAAATCAGTTTGAGCATATTCACGCAGAGTCAAGTGCACACAAATTTACAATGGTGCAACAAAATCTGTTAAAAAGAACCTTTTTGTTCATTAATCTGATGCAATCTGGACTGCAGAAATGAATTGAAACTGTTGTTCTTTGCAGTTGTTCCTGCTAGGAAATAATATGTGCACAGCCTGGCCAGTTATGCCTCTTGTTCCACAAATACAAGGTCTTTGGGGCAGAAACTGTAGCCTTGATTCAGAAAAAAGAAGAACACTGAATATGGATGAACTGCTGAATTGGGAACTGTGGCTTTCTCAGCCTTTGTTGAAGCACTTGCTACTGTAACAAGTAACAAAGTGTTTCCCAAATATTTGCGTGCTGGAGAAAAAAAGAGGCATAAACAAAGTGCTTAAACTGTGCGCTTCCCACTGAGCTCCAGTGCCTGCTTTGGCTAATGCAAGAACCCTGCCCATTCCACACATGGGAAAGAGACACCGGAGCATGGGATATCGAAGGAAGAAACCTGTGGCCTCCGAGGCAGAATCCACGTGGGATGGCACAGCCAGCCCTGTCGTCAAAAGGAGATTGAAAGGCCCATAACACCTCAATCCAGGCATGTGAGCATGGCAAAGTCAGAGCCAAAGCTTTTAAATGCACCTTGAGGCCTGTGAATGGCACTTAGGGATGTCCGTGTGTCCGTCTGTCTACAGGCATGGGGAGGTCCTGCCCTGCACACATGTGCTGTGCTGGTGACGCTGTTCCCAGGGCTTAAAAAGCACCCCAGGGGGATTTGAATTGAAATAATTTCAGCAATTGAGTCACCAGTGCAATGGAGGGGTTGTCAAACGGGCAGCAAAGGACCCAGAGTTAGTGACCAGGGTCGAAGGAGAAGACGGGAGCGCTCGAAGCTGAAGCCAGCACGTCACATAGCTCCTTTTGGAGCAACTTGATGCTGTTTTATGAGGAGATTTATGTGCACAGGTGTCTAGGTCAAAAGATGCAAAAAGAAACAAAAAAGAGAAACAAACGACCAGCTGGATGGGCAAGAGCAACAAGCTGTCACCTCCCCGACGGTGACCACGATCCTGCAGAGCCATGAGCTCTTCTGCCACCTCATGCCGTCATTTCCCTTGGGATATAACGTGCCCACTGCAGGCTTGTTGGTGCCAGGGGCACAGGGCACATTTGCACCCAGCTTAGGGCTTGGTGGCTCTTGCAGCACCTCTCACATCAGGCCAGGCCACCCTCAAACCCCTTTTCAGGGGTCTAAAGCAGCAGCTCGTCGGTTCCTTTGCACATGATGGCATCATTAGAGCTTTGCTCCAAAGTTCTGAAACATCCCCAAAATGTTAAGTGTTATAAAGTAAGATCCCCAGCAAAAAAGTTTCTCTTTTCCCCCCCTTTAAAGGTTTTCCATTCCCCCAGCTCAGACCTTTTCCCGGCAGGTTCTGCATAATGAATATTAGCAGAGGTTGGTTACCACAGTGTCGAGAGAGACTCATTTATCAAAGCCCGGGATGTGCACGGCGCAAAGCAGAAGGAAAAAAAACCCCTTTGAAAGCAAACAGAAAATTTCAGCCCTAACAATCAGGGCTCTCGTGTGTGTGTGTGGACTTGGGCACGTTCCAGCGCACGCAGCGAGAAGACAAAATGGCCATCTGCAGAGCACGGGACGGATGCAACGGGAGGCTTGTACACCTTGAGAGGCACCGGGGCTGCAGCTGCAAATGAGTAATGAGGACCTTTCCTYGGCGGCAGGATTAATTGCGCCGCCCCTTGATGCTTGTTCCCGAATCCCATTTGCACCTYGGGGTGGTGCAGGGTGATGCGTTCTGTGATTTAGTGCTTTTAGCACGTCTGATAAATAAAACACAACCAACTCCGAACGCAAAACACCCTTTGGATGAAAATAATATAAATTGAAAGCTATCCTGTCAAGCAAAATGCTACAGAAAGGAGCTTAAATGCTGTCGCTTCTTTTTCTTTCATGTCAGTGTTACGCGACCATTTTACTTTCAAGTAGCGCAGCCTTAGATGTGAGAAGCAGCAGCCAGTGGACATCAAGAAACACCTGAACACGTGTTCATTGCCCATGCAAACACACGGGCGCTTTAGATCTCCACAGCCATACCCGAAAAGAGGGGAGAAAGAGACTTCAAAACACGACATTTCTTCCCAACAGGGAAGGGAGCTTTGCACATCACATCTGAAGTGCGTGCAGTCAAGGCACCTCGTACAAGCCACGGTGGTGAGTCTTGAAAGCAGAAATGTTTCCTCTTCCTCTAAACTCTTGCGTTTTGGGAAAAGGGCTTCTCTGCCAGTGACCAGCCTGAATTGGGCCATGAGTCCTTTGCTGTCACCAGAGTGTAAAAGGGAAGGAGATGGATTCGTTTCAGGTTGGCATTTGGGTCCTTCCCACTGCAAATCTGCTCCTCCAGGAAGGGGTTTCTGGCTCTCACCTTCCTGTTGTAGCTGCTCTTTCCCCAGCCTTGCAGCACTGACACCTTTGGTGACACACTGGAATGTGCTTTCTCAAAAGCAGCCAATTCACCCCAGTTTCAGCCAGCCAGACTGTAATGACGTTTTCTGGCTTTAAAATCTATGAATACCGATTACCTCGGCTGGTCCTGGAAGTCTCTAATCAGAGGCAGGCTGATATTTACTGGGTCAGTTCAACGACTGTCTGTCCTGTCACTCCGAATRAGCAACCGAGAGGGAGGTCATGGTAAGCCGCCCAACGCGAAGCCCACGCGCTGCGTCTAATTGCATGAAAATCAGCTTTGCTGCAGAGCTTTCAGGAGCAGATCAAGCCCAGAGGCGTTCCGCAAGGTGACCCGGTGCCCGCGGCACGGCACTTGGCGGCGGGGATGCTGCCTGTTGGACACAACTGTGGTTATTCAAGGCCTTTCTGCAAAATTTGGGGCAGGGAGGAGCAGGGAGCGATGAGGCAATGGGCCAATGCTGCTGTGTTGGCAGTTTGATGTGTGAAATCCTGGCTCTGCCCTTTGCTTTGACTAATGCGGTTGCTTTAGGACATTGGTGACTTAGCAAGTGATGCTGCTTGCTGGGGGCTTGGGATGATCGCTCATCACCCCTTTCCTGGGCAGCGGGGTCCCCACTGCCTTGGGACATCCCTGTCCTCCCCGAGGAAGCCCAGAGGCTGCATCCCGACGGGCCCAGGGAGCAGCACAGGGGCACGAGCTCCTGCGTTTTATTCTCACACCTATCGTGGCTCTTAGTGACAGGGAAAGCACCTCGCACCAGGTGCCCCCCGGGCAGGGTGATCGAGGCTTTCCGAGGGTGGGAGCAACACAAATCTTGCCTCAAAAATCCGGCAGCATGGAGCAGCCAGAGATGGTGCTACAGGGCAGGGAGGGCTCCTTAGCATCTCATGAGGAAGCCAAACCTCAACCCCCAGCTTCTCCCCTGCTCCACRGGGGTGACAAAGGGCCTTTTTGTCTAGCACAAGTGCTTTGTGCCAGTGACTGTACGAGACCGAGAAGTCAAAGCATTAGCGGGAAATGAATCCTAGGAGCAGGCCAGGCTACAAAGCAGGAAGGCTCCCTCTGCAAAGCTGGAAATAGAGCCAGCAAGTAATGGGAGATCCTTCCCACTCCAGCCCTCCGCATTGCTCCATTATGCATCCTCTTACCTGAATAGCTCCCCAAAGTGCCACCTGCCTCTCCTCTGTGCTCATCAGTCATCTCCTGCGCCCGCTTCTCACTTCAGAGCCGCTTTTAAGGTTGCCTGCTCTTCTCAAATAGCCTCCCAGCTCGTGCCTGCAAAGTTGATGCCTCCTCCTGCTCCACAGAGCCAGCAACCCCACAAATTATTGCAGTAATAATGACACTGGCTGTGCTACATTTGCACTGCTACGAAACAGAGCCTTTGAGCAGGAGCCTGGGGGGACAGGACAGAAAAGCAAGGAGCTACAGGGCAGTATTCAGACCTCAGTGAACGAGATGCATCTTTCCAGCTTCCTAGCGTTACCGCTTTAGGGATTAGATTTTCTGCAAGCAAATGTTGCTCCTTATTCACCCACTGCACTYAGTCCAAGCACATGCATACAGTTTCACTCACCTTCCTTTAATGTGTTGCTGCATTTCAGCACTTACCCACCCTGGTCTCCTGTCCCTTTGGTGGTAGCTCAGGCTCCTTGTAGTGCTCTCACCTGTGGGGTGGAGCCCCCGGCATCCTCCACAGCAGGGAGCACTTGCTGATCCAGCCCAAACACTTCCTGAAACGTGRATCGGATCATTACGTAGCTCTGGATTGACAGGACAGAGGGTGCASAGCCCTGCAGGACCACTCAGGAATAGGAAACTGCAGCTTTTGACTGCACCACCTCAGCAACAGTCTCGCAATCTTTTGTGTGCATTTGCCTGACATTAAGGGAAAACACATCTAGGAGCTGCACCTGGATAGTTCCCTATCACACACTGACAACACGGTGTGAGCAGTAAGGAATTAATAATACCCGAGCTTCACTTCTGCTGTGATTAACTTGCAGAAGACCAAACTGCTCACCTGCACGAAGGAGACTCCACTCACCTTCTATTTCCCCTGCAGATTTGTGCAGCTACACGCTGCTCACACGAGGCCTCTCAGCCCCGCTGCCCTTCAGGGTTTTGTCAATGTGCAGTGACCAGGGACAGGGGGTTCTCAGCTACTTTTTCACTTTCTCCCACTTACTCCAAAGAGAAATCTCCAGACATAAACACAGAGGCCCCAAGGAGGTGACATGAGAATCGTCTTTGCTTGCTGAAGCACCCAGTGAGAAAGGGCTATAACTATTGCTTCCTAAAGTGGTTGTGCTAAAGAGCTTTCTAACCCGTTTTGCATATATTAAAAGCTCGCCTCTTTGACAGAGGAAGAAAAATCCCTTGATAGGATTTGTGTGYAATTAGCTGATTTATTCATTTAACAGGTCTAATTCAGAGATCAGCAACGTGTGAAAAGCACACCCGGTTTCAAATCTGCCTGGAGCACAACCAGCTCAGACCCAGGCCTTAGGAAGGGACAAGTTTATGTCAAGGAGGCACTTACCGTGTGCAGGTGAARCTGGTATCTATAGCAAAGCTCCACTTACAAAGGGTTTGACAGAGATAAACCTCCTTAAGGGAAACAGTTTTCCAGCCATCCAGCAAAGCCAGGATGTTTTCATTGTGCTGGTATTGATGTKGCAAGGGGGTTTGTCTCAGCGACCAGCTCTGCCTGCATTTGCTTTCAGAGCCTGACAGTGGATACTCTGCAAGACAAACCTGGATCCAAACATACTCACAGGTAACAGAATTTCAACAGCCTCCCTCTTTCAGGTGTGAGCAGCTCATGTAACAGCCCAGTTCCCCTGGCAGTTTGGGGCTTCAGCCTTTTGCTCTAGGGACACTCACATCCAGGGAGTCACAGCATTGAATAAGACCTGTTATTTTCCTGCCATTAACAGACACCTTACAGTAGAGACACCAAAATATCCTTATTTCCCATAAGGGGTGTTAAGCATTCTTAACCTGGCAGTTTCCCTAGTCTTTACAAAAGGCAGCTACTCTAAGTGCTGCTGTCTACCAACAGATGAGCCTTTCTATTTAGAAGTACATATATCAATAGACACTATAGGAGCCAGTCCTCTGGGTGCTAAATCCTTCCCCAGCTACTGCTCATGCTAGGGCTGGACACATCTACCCTTCCACAGCTCCCAAAAATGCCAGCTCTGGCTTTACTCAGCATGGGGCAGCCTCAGATCTAGTCCTCTGAGGGCAGAGCACCACGGTACAGATTTATTCAGCAATAAACATTGTTCTCATGCTTTAGCAGTTTAGAGTATTTCAACAGCTTCTGAAATCAAATCTGTTTTCTCCAGCCTCAAATTGCTGATGTTCTTTAAGCAACAGCGTTTAGGTAAATAATAGCAGCACCTTGCCGCATCACTGCCTTTAAAGGGGCTATTTCCATGTCACCAACTCCCAACCGGCACAGATGTGACATTGATTAACAGCTGCAACACAGGCGCTGGCCACACCGGGGCACTGCTGCCCTCCAACACCGCACAGCATTGGGTTAATTTCCTGAGACCAGAACCTACACTGATGTGAATTGATGGGAATTGCAAATTCATCCCTTCCTTAAAGCAGCCCTTATGGAGARAAAGAAATGGCCAAAGACTGCTGAGCACAATCTCACACGGGCCTTTTAATTTGCTTTTTCCTGCTTGATGATGCAGTCACTCTGCTCCTCATCCCTATACAGCCACTACCCAAAGAAACAGAACAGTAAGAGGGACAAGTATGGGAAAATCTTTTGCCAGAAGGGAGCTGTTTTGATCTTTGAGAAAATAAAAGTATCCACATGGAATGAGGCAGATTCTCTGTAATGTCCCTGCCTTCCTTTCCTCTCCTACTCAAGGCAACAGAGCATATCCAGGAACCTGAACAAAGTAAGGAAGAGCATATGGGAACATATGTATTTCTCCATAATTCTTTCCCCCCCCATGTTGTATTGCTATAATCAGTTTGTCACACATTATACAAGTGCTCTTAATGAAGCCAAAACAAAATGCAGCAGTTAATTTTGACCATGCTTTTAATTCAACATGGAATCCTACTCATACCAGTAGGATCCATCCTCCTACTAGTACTGTAGGAAAATAAAATCTTACCATACCATCACTATAGTGATCTAACCTGCAGCTTCTCCTCCCTCCCAAGCACCAGAGCTCAGGGTCGGTTGTTCCAGGACTTGCATCTTGCTGCRCTGCTTCATGTTACCACACCAAACAGATCAAGACAGAGGGCAGAGTCACTTCTTAACTCTGCCCCAGCCTCTCTGTACAAGCTGCTCGCTGAATTCTGAGCAACTCCACCACAACTGACAAGCAGGCAGTTGAGACAGTCCATGACAAAGGTCAGCCACAGCCCTTGTCAGGATGTTAGACCAGTCCTCTGAGCTTTTCCTTTCACCTGCAGGACTGTAACTGAGCCAGTGGTCAAGTATCTGTTCTTAGTCTCCCTTCCACACGACTAAAATACCCTGGAAAGCCAGTTCTCAATAGGAACCACATACACTCCCGCAACCCCATGTTCTGTCTGTTTGTCACAGACATGTAAACMCTCAGGCACCGAGCAACCAAACTCCTCACAAGGCAGCTTGCTTTAATCAGGCCATGGTCATGCAGAGGTCAGAAACACCCTTCTTCACACAAGTAACTCCAAACCACACCTGGTTAAATTGTTTGATGCTTTTATTTCTCACATGTAAAAACGCTACTATTTGTTTGCAGGCACCTTTCGCCGCACTGCAGGTTACACAGCTCCAAACATTGAAGAGTGAACAGGCAGAGAAGGGAATTAAATGTTTATGCCCAGAGTCACAAGGTCCCAGAGTGTTTGATACACACAAAACCCCACAGGGACTCATCTACAGAAGCGGTAAAGCACTTAAGAACAACAAATCAGAGCTGGTGAAAACACTAGGTGAAGGAATTATCTAAGGGGGGAGGACCTGCAAAATGGTCTTTCCTTCAGCTGCCCTTCTCTTTCTAGTACAGTTAACTAAGTAGGTGACTAGTGCTTTAAATCAGGACAGGCTTTGTTTGGCCCACACCGCTTAGTTGACACGGGGGTTCCTGAAGTTTCTTCCAGCAAAGCGTGCCTTGCTGCCAAGCTCCTCTTCAATTCTGAGGAACAAGGAGAAAGCATTGGGTATGAGCAGACAGGCYGACATGGCTTCATGCTAAACTACTTGGTCTAACTGGTACTGAACATACCACCACTCAGGAGCAATTCAGCTCCCTCCAAGCAGTTTCAGTTCCCATGCATGTTTTATGTATACCTTAAGCCAGGCTTAACCCTCAAGCCCCTTCCCCTCAAGGATCTCACCTCAGCAGCTGGTTGTACTTGGCTAAACGCTCAGATCGGCAAGGGGCACCAGTCTTGATCTAAAAAAGGACCAGAAGAAAGTTAAGGAGGAAACAGGACCCGCTACTACAGCTCAAGATGCCAATATGAAGCTCTCTTGTTCTATTAGTTAACTACAAGCAATCAGACTCATTATCAGCCTTAGGCTCTGTACATCTGTACACTCCAAGCTGGGGCTTAGGAGCAATGTAAGATATGTTAATTGTCAACAGTATCAGGAAATCCTGACACACCCAGGAAGTTTACCTAAGGATACTTTATGACAAAATGCCAGTTTACATTGGCTCACACATTTCTTTGTCAAATTGCTAGGGAGATCACCTTCCTATGACCGTAGTGCCCTTAGAGCATATCCCACGTGTTGCACAGCATTACTTCCTCTCCACTCTATAGAAATCAAGCAAAAGGAAAACTTAACAGCAGCTCCAGATACCAACCTGACCAGTGCAGAGGCCAACCACGAGATCAGCAATGAAGGTATCTTCAGTCTCCCCAGAACGGTGACTCACCATCACGCCCCAGCCATTTGACTGGGCAAGCTTGCAGCTAGAAGAGATGCACAGACATCTCAGTCTCACACCACCCCTGCTTGCTCAGCAGCCCTTCTTTCTTTCTGTGATGCTGCCAACTACCACATGTTCCTTGCTTCAGAAAAAAASAACTGCCCTTAGGTGCACCTGAGGGTTAAGTCATGGAAATCCAATTAAGGAGCTGCTCCTATACATGCTTGGACCCAGGGATGTCTGATGTGCTCACACAACAGCAGCAGTGATACAGGTTTACTTGTCTATATCCTCTGCTAGAGGTGTTAGCCCCTCCACAGATGTCTCAACAGRTATCTGTCTACTCCTGATACTCTTCTACATCTTTCCATTACATATTCCCCTCCATGATCACTGGAGGCTCCTGGCAGAGCTACGGGAGAGGAACTTACGCTTGCAAGGACTCTGTTACAGAGCCAATCTGGTTGACCTTGAGCAGAAGGCAGTTGCAGGATTTCTCCTCAGCAGCTTTGGCAATGCGCTTTGGGTTGGTCACTGTCAGGTCATCACCAACCACCTGGATGCCAACACTGCCAGTGAACTTCTTCCAGGCAGCCCAGTCATCCTGGTCAAATGGGTCTTCAATAGACACCACTAGAAAGGGACACAAAAGGAGTTTTAAAGACAATACTACTCTGACAGCATTAATACCACTGCTTTTTTTAAAGAGACACCCATCTCTACTTTCCACTGCTATCCTGCTTCCTGTAGAGGAAGGAATGACTTACAGGGGTAGTTCTTGACAAAGCTCTTGTACAGGTCAGCCAGCTGGTCAGGAGAAATGTATCTGCTGGGATCATCAGGGGATTTGAAGTCCAGGTCATACTTTCCATCACGGTAGAATTCTGAGGCAGCCACATCCATGCCAATGACAACCTTGTCTGGGTARCCAGCCTTGCCAATAGCAGTCTTCAGGAGCTCCAGAGCTGAAACAGGGTAAAAAGATATCCTGTTACTAACAACAGGACATTCACTTGGCCAGAAAACCTCCTTTAGCCATATGCACATGGGCAGGAAGCAGTGACTGCATTTGACTCCTTTTCAGCTCCCTATCAGCTATCCACGGTCTCAGAGGGGAACATGTAGAGCCTGTCAGGCACATCATACCCAGCCTGGTGCTGGGCACTCTACCTGCTCTTTATTTGCACATTTAAAGAGTGAACAGTACAGCTCCATAGAAGCCCCTGTACACTGGTCACTATGCTGCCCTGGTGGGCCAAGTTAAAGGAGAAAAACACAGTAGGGTRAAGAGCAAGAGACTCTTAGCTTCTGATGGAAGGCCAAGCAGCAGCTGGGTCAGCCAGGTTATTTACAGTAGTAACCTTAGACCAGGCCTTTCAGATATTAATGGAACACAGRCTGTAAAAACAGCTGCCACCAGCAACTTGGGAGTTCCAAATATTCCTTGGACTGGAATGGTCATCCAAGATCATCTCCTGTGRCATCTGCCATGATTTAGACCTAGGAGGAGCTGCATGTGCCTGCAGATTCAGAACCTCCCAACTTCTTTTGCTAGCTCAGTGTCAGCCAAGGCAATGATTTAACAGCCTTCAGTATGCAGCAACTCAGAGAGAGTCCTAGTGCTCTAGCAGCCTATCTGCTGTTTCATTCCTTAGAACCTGTCAGAAAAACAACCTTCTGGTACAGATAATTTTTTTGCATCAACAGGCAAAAGTTCTACTTTCCACATAAGACTGTCCTCCCTCCTGCAGGCTTGTGCCTCCCCCACAACCTAACAGTTCTGTTCAAATAGCGCAGCTCCCCTGCTTGGCCTTCACACACTCCCACATATTACTAGGCACAGCTCAAGCTGTTTTCTTTGTAAGCAGAAAACCAGCTCCAGTAAGTTTTGACCACCGACTTCTGGGATGTTTGCAATGCATACAGACATCCCAGCATCTCCTTAAAATGAAGGTGTCAACTTCCCATTAAGCTGCTGCAGGAATGAGATGGTGAAGAGGCACTGAAAGTCATCCTGTCACACTGCATACCCTTTTCTGCAAAGATGTTGCAATATCAGTACAGGATCTTAAACTGTCACAACAGAAGCAAAKAGCAGCAAGACCTATAAGCTACTGATCCCTCTCCTCATCCTTACTAGGCAAATCCGGTCTTAATCCCTGGTCTAAGAGTTACACCTCCTACACGCTTGGATCATTTTTACCTTCTTTATTCTCCAGGATGTTGGGGGCAAAGCCACCCTCATCTCCCACATTGGTGGCATCTTTGCCATACTTCTCCTTGATGACATTCTTGAGATTGTGGTAGACCTCAGCACCAATGCGCATTGCCTCCTTGAAGGTGTCAGCACCCACTGGGAGGATCATGAACTCCTGCATCGCCAGCTTATTGCCAGCATGGGAGCCTCCATTGATCACGTTGAAAGCCTTGAAGTGAACAAAAAGAAAAGCCAAGTTAGCATAATTTAAACAGTTGTAGAAAAGACTCAACCCTCAAGAAARCTTGATCTAAAACCACAGGACATTACAACACAGAACCAGGTCATGTCTTTAGCTGGCACTGTCAAGACTTACAGGAACTGGGAGAATGACTTCGGTATTTCCAGCAAGGTCAGCAATGTGGCGGTACAAGGGGACACCCTTCTCAGCAGCACCAGCTTTGCACACAGCCAGAGATACTCCCAAGATTGCGTTGGCACCAAATTTGGCTGAAATGGCAAGGTTACATTTTCAGAAAAATTCTATGTCTTCCTAAAGAGGCTTGGCAATACTATTATGGTCCTGGTTACAGAGATGCATAGCAAAAGCCATGCACCGCCTCTTGTTTCCAATGAGGTAAACTACACCTCTATCAGAGAAGCTTCATCTTTGCAAGTCTCACTGCAACACAAGTACAACTTACATTTGTTCTCTGTTCCATCCATTTCCAGCATCAGCTTGTCAATCTTTTCTTGCTCCACAACACTGACATTCTGCAAAGAGAAGCAAGAGAAACACTGAGACCAAAGACAGCTCTAAGAACTCACCTGTCCATTTCATCAGTATTTTCTACTTTATTTCCCTTTAATTGCCAAAAGGCTTTCGTCTCAGTTTCTCAATTCACTCCATTTGGCAGGCACCAGGAAATTGCTTAAACGGTATCAACTGTAAAACTCAGACTAAGTAGTGTGATCATGGGACAGCAGCATCTTCTGGTCACTTCCAACAGACCAGAACTGGCCAAGTAAGCTGGAGATATCAATAACTCTGCTCTTTGCATTCAGAGCTGTAAAGCTCTCTATTATACAGACATATTTAGAGTGCTAGCAGCCTACCATGAAGAAAGTCCCTGTTAATGTCCCCTGACCTTTTGTTATAAACTGAAAACACCAGCTTGCTCAGAATATGGATAAATGGATAACCTATGTACTAAGTCTTGGATTTCTGCGATTTGCATCAGAAACATGCAATCATTGCACGTATTATCTGTTCCACCTCAGCCTTTCTAGTTAGAGCTTAGCACCTAAACTGTATAAACCTCATTCAAGCTATTTTAACACAATCCCCTACAATTCCCCTCCAAATTAACCAGCCTGAACTAAACTCCATCTCTCCCCATCACTCCATCAGTCTCAAGCAGCTTGCATCTTAACTGCATATTCCACAGAGGTTTCCAGATGCTCAAGTGTTGCTGCACACAGCAACTTCAGGCTGCCAGAGATGGTTCTGATTGTTAGATATGCAGTCGTTAAAGCAATTACTATAGGCGAGTTTCTCATGCACTCCAGTACACACTAACAACTCCCATGTAACATTTTCTGCAATCGTCTCTAGAGGGACAATCCATCAGCTCGGATACACCAGACAGGCATTAACTGATGTTAGTAGAAGACAGATTGCTCCTACCTTGCTAATCAGTGCAGGTGCAATTGTTTTATTGATGTGCTCAACAGCTTTTGAGACACCTGGAAGGAACAAGCAAATCAGACACTGGTTAACCAAACTGGCTGTGCAGGCATTAGTGGGCTATCTCAGTAACAGTTCAATTCCAAGAAAACCATCTCATGCCATCAAAGCTCAAATCTGAGTTAAGTGCCAAATCTCAACACTTTTAGAGGTCATCTCTGGTAAGTGAGGTCACATGAAATAAGCATCATGTAGGAAGGCCTGCTGCAAGGTTAGTTTGCAAAACCATGCACTGCAGAAGTGCGTCCAAATGACAAGGCTGCACTGAGAGCACATCCATTACCTGTGTGCACAATGCAGGCGCCAGGAACTCGTTAACATATTTAACAGCTCTGGATACACCTGACAGAAGTGAAATGGACAAGAGAATCAAGGAAGAGATGAAGGCTCACAGCAGAGACCATCATGCAAGGAAAAGTACACAGTCAGACCTACAGGTTAGCACATGTGCAATTCAAAGCTGTAGACAACAAGCAAAAGAGTTCATGAAGTAGAAGTTGCTGCATCAGCCAGCCAGGTTATAATTATTTCTGCCCAGATTTCATATTGTTGCAAACAGCCATGTACCTAAGCCTGGAGCAGCTGAGTGACAGCATTTAGAAGAGGTTTTAAGATAGGTAACTCCTACTCATTCACAGAACAGATGAGGGCAGATAAGCATGCAGCAGCTCAGGCACTGTTAGCTACCATTTTGTGACACAAAGCATTACATTAGCAAGTGTCATTTACAACTGATACTAAGGCAAAGTACCCTATCCTGTATCCATACAGGGATGCAGGCATGGCAGTTGATTGCCTGCAGTTCCCTTAGATAGTGGTGCTGTGCTCACACTACCTCCCTCTTATCTTTGTGTGCTCACCATTACATTAGGCAGGAGTTTCAGAGTAAGCCTGTTTCTTCCCCATTAGTAGACCATCAGTAGCCAGTTGCAACATTAACTTACAGAATGTTGTTATCCCTGACTAGAGTTTAAGAAACCTAAAGACCTAAACTTGAAGACCCAGTGAATCCTTTAAGCATACCCTGAATCACAGTAATTGCCTTTTAAACGGTCTACATATGCAGGTTTAGATTAGGAAAGGCTTTCTATTTACACAGACAGATGCTTCTTTCAGCAGCATTTGGTACTTGGATATTCAGTCACCTCAGAGTTTATTCTTTACTGATGGCCATCATGAACTGTCTTCTCAGCCAAACTCCCCCAGTTCAGGAGCTGCCTGACTATTCTCACACCTCTCAGGAACAAAATGGTCTCCTTTCACCCTATTAGCAAGAAAGATTTGAGCTGAGACAAGCAATTCTCTGTTCCAGCCACCTTCAAAAGGCAAACTGATCACAGGTTTTTGTGACAGTCTATAAACACCTTCACAACAGCAAGTTAAAAAAGCAGCCCTACTGTCCACACTCCCAGAGGAGCCGCAAGTTATTACTAGCATGTTTATTAGATATTGACATCTTGTATGTGGCCATTTGCTTTCTCCTATGATTGTTTTCAACCCACTCTGACTGCTCTCTCATCTAAACTCAGGGGAAACAGTCATTCCCAAGCAATCCAAATATTGTACCACCCATGCAAATTCACACATTTACCTTTTCCCATGTAGCGTGTCTTGTCATTGTCACGAAGCTCCAGAGCTTCATAGATTCCAGTTGAGGCACCACTAGGAACAGCAGCTCTGAAGAGACCTGGCAACAGATGGAACTGTCTTAGCACATTCAGACCCACAAAGCATCCTCCACCCACAGCATCCCAACCCATCCTTCCCCAAACCCCATCTCTGCTCACTCCTACCATGGTCCTCAAGCAGCTGCGTGCTCTGTTACACATCACCAGTTCAAGTGTCTCCCTTGTGCTGATAAGCAGCTAGTTCTAGCTCACTCACAGGAACATGCCATTTTGCACAGTGTGCATCTCTAAGTCTGGGAAAGCCATCCATTTCTTTTCCAAAAAGGGATTCCCGTTAAGGATAAGGCCAACTGCTAAGCTGCCCTGAGGGCTTCATTCAGAGAAACCATTTTTGGACCCAGTCTGGCAGCTGAGTCATGTCCTTATGAGATACAGTATACAAAAGTTAAGGGTCCGCTCCATTTCAGCCCAAGCTCCTCACATGAGCACATCACCATCCATCCATGCTGCTCATTCCTCTCACCAAGGAGGCTGAACCTTAACAGAAAATTGGTACATTGGCATCTGTTCTGCTCAAGATGCCAAGGGCAATCGGCAGTCTCTCCTTCATCCCCCTAAAGCAAAGAGCTTAGTGGGGACAGCCTCACTAAATGACTACATTCATCTCTCCAGGCAGAAAGGTCAGCTATTGAGTTAGTGTATTATATTTATTGTGCTTGCTCATTCTACCAAGCCACACTGGTATGTGTTTGCACAATGCAGTTGTCAGATCCTATCAGATATGGGATGAACAACGAAAAGGGAAAATCCCCAAAACAGAAGAAATAAGATGTTATATGTGCAAACCCAATTAGTCAAGTTATTTAATCATGCCTGGGTACCTACATAGACAAGAAACTCTTACTTGAGCTTCAGCTCTGCAGCAGCAGATTGTGGTTGTTTCATTACACCAAGTGATTGAGAGGCAAATCTGCCTCAAGTACAGTGGGAAAGGGCTTAGGGTAAAGGCAAGTTAAGTTCATTAGCTGCCACTTAAAGATAGGAAAGAAGGCTTTAGCTCTGGGTTTGTCTGAAGCAGTCAAGGCTCTCTCAGCTTAAGCTCAGGGAGGAAGGAAGATGGCTGTTAGTCAAAGCATTTGCACAATATAGATCAAAAGCAGCCAGCACACCAAGATGACCCTGCACTAACTAGATTCAACCCAAGAGGAGCTAGAGGTTTTTACTGCAACTCTTACAGCAAGGTCAGCAGCATCATTATATGCATTAAACGTGGAAGAAACAGCAAGGACAAACCCAGGGCTAGAACAGAACCTTTTTTTGGACTTTGGTAAGAATTTATTCTCTTGCAAAATCGCCCTACAGCTCGATCAAATGCAGAAAAGGAACAAACATCTACAGCTAAGGACTCACCTTTTTTGGTATAGACGTCTACCTCAACCGTGGGATTTCCACGGGAATCGAAGATTTCACGGGCATGAATCTTCAAAATAGACATCTTGAAAACCTGCCAAAGAGAGTTCAGCATTGAGGAGTTATAGCCCTTTACAGCCATGAGAATGTAGAGTCACTTCACACCTCACTTTGACTGGGAAAACTCTTGGTACCTGATGAGAGGCAGTTCATGTGCCAGAGGATTAGAATCACAGACCAGATGGGAAGGACTGTCTAGACATGACTTGGAGCCTCGTTTCCAGAGATCCAAACAAATGCCATCTCTCAGCATGTAAGAGCAGCCAAGCAATCCTAATACAGGATTCTCTGCAACTAGTTAGATTTTTTTTTTTTTTTTTTTCAAAAGACTCAAGGGCAGCAGCTCTTGATATATTCAATATACAGCAGCTGTTCAGAGTAAACGTAGCCTACCTTGAAATAGAAACAGGCAGACAGGGCTCTAATCAAAAACTGAGATTATGACAGTTGCTCCCTTTCATGAGAGGAGTATCTACAAGAATAGTCTAACACTCCTCCTAAAAGGAAGGGGAATCACAATCCTTTGAATACTCTGTTCCCATAAGTTTTTTCCTTAGAAGAACTGCAGTAAGGTACACAAATTTATCAATATTAACAAAACAGCTTATACAAGTGTCTAAGTCATGGACTGGAACAAGAACTAGCATTTCTACAAAAAAGAAAGCCTCAGAAATAGAAATATCTGGAAGCTCTTTGGCAAGCCAATGTGGGCGGTAACTGTACACAGGAATAGTCACACATCTCTGCAGTTACCAAGTTGTTAAGAAAACAGGCTCTTAAAAATACTCAGGGGAAATATCAGCTTCATACACTCCTTCTTTGCAGTTGTCTCACTTCAAAGTTTTCCCCTTCTATTAAAGGCACAGGCAGACATTTGGTTTGTTCCCCTGGGGTCAGAGTGCCCCTTGCAGCTGCTGCCTCAGAGAAGCAGATCACCCGAGGCAGCAGAGTATTTTAAGATATTCCTTGCTCCACTGTAAGAGCAAGGAGATGACATGACTGCCCTAAGCAGCAAGGCAACCTGGCTCGAGCTGGCCTCCACGCTGCCACAACTTAGTTTTAACAAAAAAGACTGTAAAGCTAGAAAAACCCCTGCACTTCTCTCATTATCAGTCCCAGCCATGCCGACACACACGTAACACTTGCACTAAGATATGGCTCATACAAAGAATCAGTTTTATCTGAAAAAAGGTTTTCATAGCGACTCAGCGAGCCTCATTTTACCTTAGTTTCATTTTCAGCAATGTGGCTTTGATGCAGAATTAGGTGCCCTGCTCTTTAACAACCATCTCACAAGGAAGCCCTCCTGCAGCACAAGAGCAGCAGCTCCCTTCCCCTCACAAAGGCAGCAGAGCTCAAGGAAGAGCTCCCCCCAGAAATGGCTCCTGGTTCAGCAGGGCACATTACTCAACTGTCCTTGACAAGTGACCTCCCCATGAGTCCCTCCCCATTCTGAATGGGGAAGTATTTTGCAGCACTGCATCATTTCAAAGGTTTTCCACACTAGATTATTTTTTAAATCTATTTTGCAAGCCACTCACTCCCATTTTCAGTAAGTGATGTTCCTACCGGCCTATTCCTGGATTAAAAACAAAGAAAAAAAATGAACGCTGAACTAAGTTTTCTCCCTTAATCTACTCATTGCAGTACTGGCAATTCAAGTGCTACCTCTGCTATTGACTGGAGCTAAGGAAGTCCAGCTTGCTCCCTACTTGATCCTGAGCTCTGCACAGATAATTTAACAGCCCAGCTGTAGTGCAGGCTACTCCTTCCTAAACTAAAAGGATTTACAGAGCCTTAGCTCTCATTTAACTTTATGACTAAGAGTTTTATTCGCAGGAATTGCTTTGCAGTCACATTCCCCTGAAGAAAGGGCTAGGAAGGAGCTATGCAAAAATATGAATGAGGAACAAAGAGCAGCAGCAGTTTGTCTAGAGAAAATCCTGGAGAGTTTAGGAGTCTTATTACAGAATTGCTGCCAGCAGCAGCCCCACGTGACAAAGATACCTGCAAGGCGTCTGCCATCCCCACTTTGATAAGCATTCCTATGTATCAGATCCCTGGATTGGGTCCTAATCCTCCCTTTCTAGGGGTGAAATTTTAGATCCCTGGATTGGGTCCTAATCCTCCCTTTCTAGGGGTGAAATTTTCCCACATGGGGAAAACATGTGGTCCAGCACATGCATGGACCAACATGTGTGACTTTTGATATTCGCTGGCCTTGCAAAGGGGTGCGATGGCGCCTCGTGTTCTGCGAGCTGATGCAACGCGCTGGGCGCGGGATGAGTCAGGGATGCGCGGAGCCGCTTTCCCTTTTTTAATAGGAGGGGGGCCTGAAAGGGCCGCGCCGCAGCCTGCGGGCTTGGCGAGAAGCATCGCGGCTTCCTGCCGGGCCCGAGTGACTCAGCGCAAGTAACGGGGCCAGGAGGAAGGCAGCGCCTCTCCCCACGCGCGGCGGCCCCACGGCCCCCATCGGGGAGCGGGAGGATGGCGCAAAACGCTCAATATTTGCGAGGCGAAGTCGAAGGGCGCCCGCTGGCCTGGCGRGGGCAGGTCCAGGCGGTCCGGAGCAGCTGGTTAATGATTAAGAGCAGAGATTAACCGCCCGGAGCCGCGGCCGCCCCCAACGGACACGGCGTGGGGACCCTCCCCCCCCACAACGGCCACGCGGCGACGAGGCCCACGCCACACCCGCATGGGGAAAAGGCGGCGGGATCACAGCGCGGCGGCGGCCCCGGGAGGCCCAAGGTGGGATGGCACCGCCGGGCCGGGCCTCRCCGAACTGGGCCTCACCGAACCTAACCGGGCCGGGCCCACCGCACTCACCTGCGGACGACGCTGCCTCACCAACGACTGAGGACCGGTGACCGCGCGCGCGCACCCCTATAGGCCACCCCGCACCATGCCCCGCCCCCCTGCCTCCCCGCCATTGGCCGCCGCGCCGCTCGCCCGCCTCGCCATTGGCCGCCGCCGCCTCGCCTCAGAGGCGGCGGGCAGGCGCGTGCGCTACGTGCCGGGCCTCACGCATGGAAAAAMCCCACGGAGGGGCGGGGCGAGAGGAGGGGGCGGTGTCTAGTGTGGGCGTGGCTCTGGCGTAGGGGGGCGTGGTTTGCCTCAAGGGGCGTGGCTTGCCGCCGCGGCGGCCATGCGTGCGATGAGCGTGGCAGGTCTCAGGTACAACCAGCGCCGAGCGGACAAGCTCGAAATATGGTAAAAACGGGGAGAATTGGCAGAGCTCCCTGGGGAACCCGGCACCCCCACGCCGCGCGGCCGGGACACAAGTGCCACCTCAACTGCAAAATGTGGTCAGCAGATTTTCCTTTGTTCTGCTCTGCCARACGTATTAAAATAAAAGCCGGAGCCGATATTAAAAATACCGCTGCCCAGCGCGCCTCCGGCCGGTTGTTTTTCCCCCCTTTTCCTTTAGAGCGGAGCAGCCCTAAGGCRACGGGATGAGCAGCCGGCCTGTGGGAACCCGGCCTCGCTCCCAGCCCTTGGCACGCTCGCCGCGCTCCCCTGAAATAATTTATTTTCTTTTTAATGATTTATTTTCTTTTCTCAGGGCGGGYGCGGGGCCGGCGACGGCCGCTCACCCGGTTTGACCTGCCAAAACGGGGCGAGGAAACGGAGCCGGCTGGAGGGGCGGAGGGCGCGCGTGGAGCGGATGGACGGGGAGCGCCCGGGCTCCTCCCCGCGCCCCGGTTCCCGCCCGGCCGCGTCCCGCTCCGGCACCGCTCGCCTCTGCCGCGCCGGCACCCGCAGCCGGGTGACCTCGAGGTAACCACGGCACCCTCGTACACCCTATGGCGTCCTCTCGCCGGCGGTGGGGACCCGCTCGCTCCTTCGCAGCCTTCCTCTGCCCTCTTCCTCCTCCGCGCGTCGGGAATGGCCTGGGAGAACCGAGCCCGGGTGCTTTCCCGCCTCTCACCGGCTCATCCCAAGTTTTAAGGGCGACGCTCTGGTTTCCGCAGGGCTGGGCAGAGGCGGCGGGTGGGAGAGTGGGGCAGGACCAGGGACGGGGCCRCGACCACGTTATTTAATTAGCGGGAAATAAAGCAACGCGCAGAGCCCAGCAAAGGAGCAAGGAGGGCGTTTGCYGGCGGCTAATGGTCTGCAGGGCTTGTCCGGGCTTTGAGGAGAAGCTCCGAGCTCTAAATCCCACGGGATATTAACTGGGAATGGCGCAACGCAGGGCCGTACAGAACCGCTCGTGATGGCACCAGGGAAACCTCGCTGTGGGGCTGCCGAGCGGGCCGGAAAACCCGTGAGGAAGGGGATGTCCCCTTGGGAATGGTAATGGCTGCCCAGGGTGTTATGAAAGGGCAGCCTGAAGCAGGGCTGGAAGCAGAAGTGACTCATCCGCGTTCCCCATGGGTGGCAATGCTTATGCAAAGCCCGCGGGCTGGCAAGCAGGATCCTCCTGCCCGGGAACAATATGGAACGGGGGTGCAAGGCTCCTTCCTGCTCTCCTCCTGCTGCATTCCCATGGGAAGCGCTCCGGGGGGGCCTTGCTGCTCCCGGCTCCGTGGAGATCCRGCCACGAGGAAGTTCAAGGAGGAGAAGGCTCCTTGATGGTCCGGAGCAGATCAGCTTTGCTTTCCATGCTCCCRGTGTCCCTCCTTGGCTGTATCAGAGGCTGTAGCCATGGAAAGGCTCCAGCAGGATCAAGGGACCGCTCTGGATCCACAGCGGTAGAAGGRGGATCTAGCCACACGTATCAAAACATCGTGTTGGAGGGACGAGGTCTGAAGGGACCCTGTGAAACGGAGCAGGRAATCCTAGAGCTTGTCTACAGCTGAGGTCTGTGAGCAGGGAAAATGGAATTAATCGTAATAATAATAATAGGAAAAGCATGGGGACAAATCTCTAAGAGGTGAGGGCCACCTCTTCCTTCAAAGAGGCCACCTGAGAAAGGCAGACGCAGAAGCTCTGCTGGACAGAAGGTCCTGTCTCATCCCGCCCGGCCAGGACGGGCTTTACGCTGTCTACATTGACCTTTCCAGCATCTGGGAAGGCTCCGACATGGAAAAAYGGCCAATTCCTGGCCATCCTCGTGGCGATCTCCACGCACACGGTCAGGAGATGCTCCGGGCAGGGGGGACCGCTGCATCCTGGTCCCACGTGCTGCCCTGGGCAGTCCTGGAGCGCAACCAGRTGTAAGGCCCCAAAATCCCTCCCTCAGCTGATTTTGGGCCGTATTTACCCAACTGGATACACACGGATTAGGAAGTTCATCGCAGGGCATGTTTGATCAGTTTAGCCCTTGCACAGTCGAGTGCAACTGTCAGAATAAATGACTTTGTTGGAAGATGGGGGAAAAATACGTGTTTGGTTAATTAGCTCAATACCGCGGCCGTTCCCAAACACTAAATACACACYGCCCAAAGCAGCCAGGCGGGAAAGGCCCCTCCGGAATAACAATTTGCTCAGGAAGAATAAAATGAGGAGTGAAAAAACTGCTTTTGGCCTCGCACGACGGCTGAGTTATTGCAGATGTTGTTGTAAGGGGCAGGACGTGGCAAAGGCAAGCGCTGGGACTCGGCCGCCTTGCCAAGCGCTCCGTGTTGCCGCCTGGCACCGGGAGCCAAAAGCAGAGCTGGACTCTTGTGGCTTCCAGGGGAAAATCCTGAGCGTGTCCACGGGGAGCGACCCTTGCCCAGAAACGGTACCAAAGGGCAGGCAGATCTATGGCCTGGGCCTGCTCCGCCAAATCACTTCTACCAGACCGCAGGCAACTGCTCCGTTTGGACCAAATTTTGGAGGGAACCAACTGCCCGAAGCTGCACGGAGCTACTGAAGCTCCCAGGAGCATCCGTGCATGCCTTAGTTTGGATTTGGGATAGCTCACTCTGTGAAAAGGCACCGGGGTGCCTCCTTCTCTCTGTCTCTCCCTGCAGTCTAAATGCTCTCGAGGAGCCCCAAGTTCTCCCCAGGTTCCACATCTCTCACTTCCAAGCCCAGCTCCGCGGTGCCGGGGAGGGCGCCTCGATCCATCCTCCCGCTTCCCAAGGGCGCCGGGTGCCTGCAAATCTCCCCGCGCTCGGTGCTTTGCAAACCAGGGGCTTATTTCTGGGGCGGCTCCTTCCCCTTCCCGTGCCGCGAGGCAGGGCCGGAGCGCTGCCCTCCAGGACGTTCCCATGCCGCTCCCATTCCAGGTGCCATGCGGCTGCTCCCGGCCGTGCTGCTCCTGGCGCCCCTCGCCTGCRCCCACCTCCTGCACTGGACGTACCAAGGTAACGGCAGCGGCCTCCGCGCTCCTAAATCCCGAATTTACGGCCCCCGTGCGGCTGGGAAGCCTCAGCTCCTTGTGCGGGAGCGGGGAGCCTCAGCAACGGGATGGGCGYCGCGGCGTGCTGGGATAAAAGGTGCCCTTTGGATGATCCCGGAGGGAACTGCTTTAAATACGGCGCTCCGCTTATTTTGTCATCCCGCTCTGTGTGGTAGAGGTGGCCAAGACCTGTTTATGGTTGCATTGATTTACCCGGTGGCATTTTAGCTGAGTGCTAATTGTTCAAGGGGGTTATTTGCAGGTTTGCAGAGCTGGTTGGAATCAGCAGGAACATTTACAGGCGGGCTGGGAACCGGGCTACAACRGGGGGTGCTGCAGAACAGAGGCACCCTCAGCCCTTTGCAAAGCGCTCCCTGGAATGCCTTTCACCAGGCGCTCTGCATTGCCGCAGCCCCGGAGGTTATCCAGTGCCGGGAAACAAATACCTGGAGCTTAACTGGTTCCTCAGCGGGGGAGGATTTAAACCCCGCGCTCTGCACGAGCTCYTGATGCTCCCGCAGCAGGGAGTTGCTCTCCTGCAGTCAGGGCTATGGCTGGAGCGCAGGCTTGGCGCCGCGGCCCGGCTCTCCTGCAGACCCAATAATGCACATTTTCGCCCCGGGGGAGGCAGGGCGAAATCTCTCCCGGATTGCAATCTCTCCTGGATTGCAATAACGGGACGGATGGCGCTGGCTGTCAGGCGAGGGGTTTTTGCACCGCGCTGCAATGACCCCGCCGCTCCTCCCGCCGCAGAAGGAGAGCTGGATGAAGAGCACTGGGCCGAGCACTTCTCCGGCTGCGCCGGCAGGCTCCAGTCTCCCATTGACATCCAGAGGAAGAGGGCGGTCTACAACGCCGGCCTCCCGCCGCTGGAGCTGCAGGGCTACGAGGGGCCCTTGCAGGGCAGCGTCACCATGACCAACAACGGSCACTCGGGTAAGGGCCGAGGGCAGGAGCCTTCCAGCGGCCCCGGCTGCGGGTTGTGTGCCCGTCACCAAGGGCAAACCCTAAGGCACCAGTTTTAGCCCCGATTTGCGGGCGGGCGGCCCCTACGTTGGGTGCACATGGGGGTCCCGCACACGGCACCCGTTGGTGTGACCACAGAGGGTGCAGCAGCGCAGCAGAGGCTTTGTGGCTTTCAAATGCAGATGTCCTTAAGGGTTGTTCTTCCCTAAGCCCCAGGCCCTTCTTGGCTCCTCTTTGTTAGGAAAGAGCTCAGGTTTCTGCACGTGTTACCAGGCCACGTTCTCCCACTTTTGCTGCTTTCCTCATGCACGCTGGAAAGACCTMTCCAAACCAGCGACGTTTCTGCAAAGTGTCTTCCCTGTTAGACATTAAAAGGGGTTAAAAGGCAGGGCCTGCTGCCTCCTCTGCGCATCCCCTGCCCCTGTGCCATAACCCGTAGCGGTGGAAACGGAGAGCCGCGGGCGGGCAGCGAGTGATGACAGCGATGACGGGAGGAAGGACGGGCTGTTTCCAGGGAGAGGCCGTCTGCAGGTCCAGGTCTGCAGGCCGTAAGGACTGAGTGCTCCTGGGCACCTCGGTGCAAGCTCCGCGCGCGGTCTGAAGCTCTCCTGACAGCCCTGCGGCCTGCAAATTGACTCCTCCAGGTTTATCTTCCAGCTCTCTGGATGCACACGGGCGTTTTCCCCTTCTCTTCTTACCATTAAAGCGGTGATTTGCGAATCTGGGACATTTTAATGACAGTCCTTGTTCACAGCTCCTGCAGTCAGGCTGCATTTTCCCATGGACTTCACGGGCATATCCAGCAACGCTTTCCACTCGCTTTACATAGAGATATAAGGTGGAAAGCAGCAGCAAACTGCGCTGCCGGTTGTCCTGGAGCTTCCAAAGTATTTGCACAAAATACTCTGCGGAAGCTTCAGCCCTCTCCTAAACTCCCCCCCATCTGTGTGCAGGAGCCCTAAGGAGCTGCTTGGGGAGGYAAATAACCCTCATTAGGGAAGCCAGGCAGCAGCGAGCTGCTTAAAAAGGGAGGCAGAGCTTTATTTCCCACTCCTGACTCTTGGGGCATTACRGAGAAACGCATTTTCATCTTATCTGCCCGCAAATAGTGTATAAATTCTTGTAMTAGTTTAGAAATTCTCTCCTCACAAGGGCAAACGGCGGCTAATAAATAACACCCCGTTCTATTTTGAGAAAATACTCGCTGCTTTTCCAGAGCCTGCTCCGGGCTTTCGTKAGGATGAAGCAGTTCTCCGGTTCCAAGCTTAGGAGGGGGTGTCTTTATTAATATAATATGTGATTTGTGGCAGCACCGCAGCAGGCAGACAAAYGTCGCATCGTCCCTTTGGGAATACTCTGGACGGCGAAGCAGGGACATTGGTCTCCCCGCTCCTCCCAGCACTAACACCGTCCCCTCCGATTTATGGGCTTCTGGCGCCGCATCCAYGCGGTTTCCAGAGCACTGAAAATTATGGTGACGGGTTAGATGAGGCCAGTCGCTTTTCCCAGTTCGGCCTCCCTTTTTCTCCACTGGGGATAAAGATGTTCATGAAGCCGGGACGCGGTGGCTGTGAGTGAGATGGGCATTAAACCCCTTCCATCGGCACCAAAGGGCAAACCCGGAGCTGCCCGGGTGCAAATCGCTCTGCAGCGGGTGCCTTGGGCCGGGTCTGGTCCCTCTCCTGGGTAGTGACCAGGCCTTGGGGCGGGATGGGGTTTGTGCTCCCGGGATTCCCGCGCGCCGGCGCCGGTGCCATGCCGCGCACCCCGTTCTGCAGTGCAGGTGGACCTGCCCCCCAGCCTGCGCGTCGCCGGCGGCCTCGGGGGGCCCTACACGGCCGTGCAGATGCACCTGCACTGGGGCGGGCTGGAGCGCGAGAGCAGCGGCTCCGAGCACACCCTGGACGGCATGAGGTACCTGGCGGAGGTAGGAGGCCGAGGGGGAGGAGGCGGCGGCGGCGGCAACAGCCCCCGGGGACATGGCGGGGGGACAAGGGGCTCACTGGGCCCCGTCTCTCTGCCGCCAGCTCCACATCGTCCATTACAACTCGGGCAACTACTCGAGCTTCGAAGAGGCCAAAGACAAGCCCAAGGGGCTGGCTGTGCTCGCCTTCCTCTACGTGGTACGTGCAGASCGGGCTTGTGTTGCAGCCTGCACAGGGGATGCCCGTCCTGGACATCCCCAGTGCTGCTGGGGTGCCCATGGTCCACGGTCCCGAAGGGGGATGAGTGGGACAGGGCCGGGCTGCCCGTCGGGATTTGCTTCCCCTGCAAATCCGTGCAAGGTCGGAGCGCTGCCACGGGATCCCTGCGGCCCAGCGCCGTGCTTTGTCCTGGATGTAGCGTTCAGCCCCTATTGCATCCAGGGTGCTCGAGCCCGTTAGGAGACCCGAGGCAGYATTTGTTCCCTTCATCCCTCAAGGCAGTCCCCGAGGGGAGCAGGGCTGTACTGGGCAGGACAGGCGCTCTGCTAACCTGGTTTTCAAACCTGTGTGCCATGTGTTTAGGATGGACACCTCGAGAACACCTACTACAGCGAATTCATTTCCAAACTGGCCCAAATCAGGTTTGCAGGTAAGCCCCAGGCGCCTTGCTGGGCTCGACCCACRCGTCTCAGGCTAACAGCCCATGGATGCGCTGAAAAGACCATCCTCTTCATCACACTATGTGCCCAAAATGTAACACGGCGCTCGGGGGATCAATTTACCCATCCCACCCCTRCTCTGCTTCCTCTCCTGCTCCTCCTCTTGGCCGTTTCTTGCCGACGTTGCCCTCTGCTCCCCTCGGAGGCCAGTCCACGCAGCTCGCTTCCCTGGACGTCCGCGCCATGCTGCCCGACAACCTGGCGCGCTTCTACCGGTACCAGGGCTCCCTGACCACGCCGCCGTGCTCCGAGAGCGTCACCTGGACCGTCTTCGACGCTCCGGTCGTCCTGTCGCACACGCAGGTAGCGTCGGCGGGCTCCCCTCGCGGGCAAGACRCGGGCAAACCGCCCCCCTTACCCTCGGTCACGAGGCGGCGTTGTTGCCCCCAGATCAGCCTCCTGGAGGGCACCTTGCTGGACTGGCACAACAGGACCCTGCRCAACGACTACCGGCGCGCGCAGCCGCTGCACGGGCGCGTGGTGGAGGCCTCCTTCAGCCCCGCGCCGGCCCCGGGTGAGGAGACCCCCCCTGGGCCCCAGCGGCGGGGCCGGGGTGGCCCCTTGCAGCACCCATTGACGCGGTGGTGGCTGCAAGCGCTGCCCGCAGCCGGCTCAACGCTGCAGCCCACGGGCGCCCACAAAGCTGGAAGCTGGAAAGGGGCCATGTGGAAGCCTCGGTCTTCAGTGGACCCGCTTGTCTCCTTGCTCTAGAACCGTGTCACGCTAAGGAATTGGAGCTCAGGCTGGAGCAAATCCAGATGCAGCTCCGGGACATGAAGAAAGAGTTGCTGGATGGAGCGAGGCGCGTTGGTAAGACACACGKCTGCGTCTATGGAGCTATAGGCTAAACTCCAGCTTACCCCCTGCCTCTGCTAATGCCCTGCTGCCCCACGTTGCTCGTAATTTGGGTACTGACGCATGCACGTAGAAGGTGGTCCCCAGTCTGGGCCAGGTGGAGGATTTCCATGAGTCCAGTTAGCGTTAAGTGTAGCCTGCAGCTGCAGCTCTGCAGGCAGCAATCTGAGCTCCTGGTGCCCCTAGGGAAAAATCACCGTCTCCATTAGTCACGGGATGACAAGAGAGGGAGGAAAACAAGATTTTCCCAAAGCAATTCGGCACTTTTTCTATTATTGCTTCAAGCTTTGTTGTTGGCACCCATAGCTGCAGCCAGATCAGCTAGGGCAGCCCCATCCTTGGAGCTGAGTGTATTCTGCAGGACTCGGTCTGACCTATAGACCTGGAAGCCAGTGCAATGGGGGACTCTCCTTGGTTCTTCCAGGTGTTCATCCTAGCCCTTTCCCAGCCTTCTACTTCCCAGCAGAGAGCATCGAGAGCCTGGTGACGGTGCAGCCCCTGCGCGACATGACCCTGCACGGCTTCACGCTGTGCTTTTGGGCGCGGGCGCCCGCGGCGGGCGCGCACACCGTGCTCTCCTACTCCACGCGGCAGCGGGATGCCGAGCTCGCGGTCACCGTGGGGGCGGCCGTGGGGCTCCGGCTCGGCGGCCGCTCCGCCAGCTTCCCCGTGCGCCGGCGCCCCGAGGGCTGGCTGCACTACTGCGTGGCCTGGGCCTCCCCGGCGGGGCTGGCACGGCTGTGGCTCGACGGGGCCGAGGGCGGAGGCGAGAGCATCCAGCAAGGCTACGTGATCCAAGCCGGAGGGACGCTGGTGCTGGGCAAGGAAAGGGACGCTCTGCTCGGCACCTTCTCCAACGCCTTCACGGGCTGGATGGCCCGCGTGGACCTGTGGAGCCGAGTCCTGAGCSCCGCGGACGTGCGGGCGCTCGCCCGGTGCCACGCGGGCCGGGCGAAGGGAGAYGTCGTAGCGTGGGGAGAGACACCCCTGGCCCTCGCGGGGGGRGTGGTGCTGGGGCCTGACACCAGCTGCCAGTGACACCCCCATTTTTGGTCTTTTTTAAAGTAAGAAACCAACCCCACACTCTTTGGGGAGCTCCAGAAGAGATGCTTGCTCCGTGTATTTATTTTTGATTAATTGCTCTTTTCTCCTTCGGCTTTCCTGTAGATTCACTAGGCAGCTCCTTAGTGACCTCGGTTTTTATCCCGGAAGGCGGTCGAGGGTGGCRCCTCCATCAGTGATGGAGCGAAAGGCAGAGCAGAGCCCCGCACGCTCCAAGCCCTTGCACTGTCACCTCCCTCCCAGCAGGTTGCTTTAGGTCACCCGAGACCCTACACAATTAAGCAGCCAGTGCATAGACGTTCACATCTTCCTCCCACCCACCCAAGAGAGCCACTTCCTTCCATCAAAGGGGTCCTTCTTTCAAGCAAGGGCAGTTTGAGAGCAGGGATGAAGCTCCTTTCCYTCTGAGGGTACAGAAGTGCCAAGGACCATCAGCAATGCAAAGTCAGCACCAGGCTGTTGAAGAAGTGACTTTTTTTTYCCCCCTCCTGCAGAGGGAAATTATGCTGTCATTAACCCTAAAAGCATGCAATTAATAAATACTTTAAGAAATCCTCCATTCCTTATGTGCAATATGCTTTCCTCTGAGAGCCAGCCCCAGCTCTCTGGCTGCAGAGCTTTCCCCAAGCACTTCAGCCTTCAGGTGGAGCTGTGCCCTCAGAAAACACTTTAGAAGGAGCAATAGGCATTTTTCAGACAGGTTTCMGACATCCGAGAGCTGAGCCCTTTGGAAAACTCCAACTCCAAGCAACTCAATGTAAGAGCCCCAAAGCACAAGTACAAGGACGTGATGGTCACAGCTGGAAAGGGGCCGCAGAGCTGTGGTCATCGCCCTGAAATCAGCCTAAACTCGGCCCCGGCAACACAGTGCTGAGGTTCTTATGGTCTTCAGGACCATGAATCTCTCGGGGAAGAAGGAGCTCCAGCTGTCACGGCTCCAGGGAAAGCAATATGGGGTATTGGGGATCAGGAGAGGGGCTGTTGCTCCTTGGCAGCTGACATGTGCACACCAGAAGGGCCGTTCCCAAAGACTGCAGTGGCACGGGAACAAGCCAGTGCAGGCTGACTGTGARCAAGCAGCAGCCCAAATCCAGAGGAAGACTCCTAAGCACAAGGGAAATAATCTCAAGAAGGGGTTTTTCTGTAACAGCTGAGGGCTAATTTTGATTTGAAGGACAGATGTGGTGAGTGGGGCAGGTGTGTTGAGCCTCCCCAGGCTGGCAGTCCTGCAAAGCACACAAAAGGAGGGCAGGAGGTGACAGGATAAACTCTRTCAGCCCATGGAACCCAGCATCTCTCAGCACAACCCATTGGCTCTCCATCCCAGCGGACACCGAGCAGTTAAGGCTTGGCATCAACTCTGCCTTCTTTGCAAGCTCCTGCTGTGCCAAGTGGGCAAAAAAAATCCACGTTTTCAAGGCCAGGATCAAGGCAAGTCGCTGTTGTCCCACCAAACAGAGATCCTGCACGTGCTTGGGCCTGGCCAAAGGCTGGGGGGCATCACAGCTGGCTCTGGGAGACGTCCCTCTTGCCTGCCTGCTCCCCTGGAACAGTCTTGAGCTCTTCTTTCTCGGGCTGGAACTCCACCTTGTTCCTCTTGGCCATGATCCTGTTGATTTCCATGAAGGTTTTGTTCTTGGTCTCGGGCACAATGATGAAGACGTAAACTATAGTGACCAGGCAGACGGCACAGAAGATGAGGAAGCTGTAGGCCCCCAGGCCAGCCTGGAGCAACGAAAGGAGACACAGTAGAAGTCAGGGCCGTGCAGAGAGGGATGCTCGAGATGGGCATTAGCTGATACAGGCAGCCACAGAGACCCACACATATTTTAACTAGATTTATGTGAAGTTTGGGTGATTCYAGATTCTCTCTCCTGAGATCACTCCTTTGAAGGACATTCATTGGGGCAGGGGAAAGAGGTGTAYGATGGTCTTACACCTGGAGATATTGCTTTGAGGCTGAAGCCCTGCCTTATCTCCTGCTCTCGTCTTACCTCCATGTAGAGGAACACCAGCCCCACGGTGAAGTTGCACAGCCAGTGGAYAGATCCACCCACCATGAAGGCTGCAGGCCGGGATGACTGCAGGAACATCTCCGTGATCATCACGAAGGGAATTGGACCTGSAGGAGAAATATATATATGGAAATCCCAAAGGGGGTTTGAATCCCTGGTTGACACTGCTCATACCAGTGGCAGGTAATGGTTTCTCAACTGGTGCACAGCATCTGGTACAACTCACAGTCTGGAACATGAGCCAAGTCAACAACCAACAGGCATAGACAGACACACAGAGAAGAAATCCAGCCTCCAGCCTCACAAACTATTGATTTGAAGCTCAGCACAACACTTGGCTTCATCCAATTTGCAGAAGAAACCCGAGTAGACCACAGGTACTTACTGGGTCCAGTCGCATGTCCAATGATGTAGATAATGACRCACACTATGCTGATGTAGGACATCCACGAGAGAGTTGTCTGGAGAGAATTTAGTCACGGGTTAGAGCTGGTTCTCATGGGAAGCCAGCATTTGCTCAGGGCACAATCTGCAGTAAGACTTGAGGGTGCTCTAAAGCCAGTGTGACTCCTAAATGCCAGAACTATCCATGTAGACACACGCAATCAGTAAGATCCRAACCTTGAGTATAAACTTGCTTCCAAGAAATGGATGCAGCAAGTATAACGAACACAACAGGGGCAGGGGAATAACCAGATAGGGTCACAGCTCTCCTGAGACCTGCTTTGGGTAGATATACAAGYGCAGAGGTCCCCCTCGCAGATGGCAGAAGCAACTTCCTAGATTAAATATACCAATGGCCCTAGTGCTGGAGGGTGCAGAGCAGAGGTGCAAGGACAGCATCACCCAGCTGCACACCTGGAGGTTGAGGGCCAGCGTTAACACCGCGCAGGAGGCACAGCACATCCCAAAGCCGGCAAGGAGAAGGATCCTCCTCCCCAGGGACTCCACAATGAAAACCTGGAAGAGACAGGAGAGTGAGGGACCAGCAATCTGGGGGGACAGCCTTTCATGCTGCTGCAAACTCTGCTTATCAACGCAGTCTTTGTTATCCAAGACATTCAGTGAGATTTCCCCRGTGCAAAAGGCTTTGACAATGGATCGCAGGCAGCAAATCACTCAGGA
The DNA here is from genome assembly GCA_003342815.1 of Eudromia elegans. Lineage (NCBI taxonomy): Eukaryota > Metazoa > Chordata > Aves > Tinamiformes > Tinamidae > Eudromia > Eudromia elegans. The sequence continues at coordinate 396,467 of PTEX01000203.1, forward strand.
ACCCTAAAACTCTGAGTTTATGAGTGTCAGAGGAAATAAGCAGCCCCTTCTCTCACACCCAGTCCAAGTGAACTCCATGGAAGCCCTGCATGGTAACACTGCATTTCCTACCATATCCTTCCAACCTGGAAAACAGGAAATTTAAACTTCTGAGGCCGGGTGGAAACCAGCACCATCAGTGCAGGAGCARCGTAACCTTCTGCAAATACAGGGATCCAAAGGGGAAGCCGGATGAGTTACAACTCCAAGAGCCCCTGTGGGTACTCACAGCCAGTAAAGTCATGACAACGTTGATGGCACCTATGGAGACGGTGACGTATTGAACGCTGTTTTTGTGCACGCCTGCCGACAAGAAGATTCTGTCTGCGTAGTAGAAGACCTGCAGCAAAACCACAGCTGGGTTTGTACCTACCCAGAGGCAGGCATGGGCATGAACCTTCCTGCAACACGTCCAAACCATCCTTAATAGGACAGCCTGGCTCTGGACCTAGGGCATTTGAGGTGTAGCTGGTGCTTGTGGCTCCCAGGTCCACACTGAAGCCCCTCGCCCATTCTGAACTCTTAACCACATTTTTAGTCACCCCAAGGGCCTTCCCCACGTGGGTTAACCCCTCTCCACTCACCGCATTAATCCCCGAGAGCTGCTGGCCCATCATCATGACGATGGTGGAGATGAGCTGCCATCTCAAGCCTCTGACGGTGAAGAGGTTGAACACGGAGATGTGCCCTTCTTCCTTCTCCGACCGGTCTTCCTGGCGCATTTCTTCTATCTCATCGTCTACGTCATCCCAGCCTCTCAACTTCTGCAGAGCTGGTTGGGAGACSCAAGGTGAGACATGAATCCCAGGGGGCAAACTAAGAGACCATGGAGAGCGACAGCTCTACAGGGAGCTCTGCTGCTTGAGAGCAAGACAGAAGGGGTTGCAGGTTATGGGCAGCAGGGCTTCATGGATGGAAACTCAGGGATTCACATAAATCCAAGACAGGAGCAACGTGCCCGGGCTCCTTCCCACCAGTGAGGAATTTCACRCCCTCTTGCAGTTGGTTACGCTCCATAGCCAGATCTACCCCATTTTGCCTCCCCTCCTACCCAAGGATGCTGCAGTACCTTGCCGAGCTTGCTCTTCGTTGCCCTTTTGTATGAGCAGGTATCTGGGGCTCTCGGGGAAGAAGGGCAGGATAAGGAGCTGGATCAGCGACGGGATCCCAGTGAGCCCCAGCAGCACTGGCCAGCCTGTGACAAACCAGGGAAGGGGGTGACTCCAAGAAACCTCCACCCAAAGAGTCCTTCAGAAAATGTCCCGGGGCCAGGGCTTTACCTTTGACGTTCCCAAGGATGCTGTTAAGCCCGAGGATCTGAGCCACGAGGATCCCGATGGTGATGAAGAGCTGGGGCATGATGCCGACTGCACCTCGCAGGTTTCTGGGGGACATTTCTCCCAGGTACATAGGGACCACATTGGAGGCCAGGCCTAGGAGAGGAGGACATTAGTCACACAATTTGGGACAAAACCAAGCAACAACAAAACAACACATGGTATTGAGGTGACAAGGTAAGAAATCCATCACTGCAGCTGGTACTCCCAGAAAGGCTAAGGACTTTGGGAGCAGTTTTGTGCTACTACTGCTCCACTCCATTTGGGTCCCATCTTGGTCCACTCCATTTGGGTCCCATCTTTAGGTGTTTGGAAGCTCTGACCCATTCACTGCTCAGCAGCAGCACATTTTTAGGAGTCCAAGCAGGCATAGGGCAGTCAGTAGAATCATAATGGTTGAAAAAGACCTTCAAGACTGAGCCCAACCCTAAGCCCTTCAGCACTATGCCTGCTAAACCACGTCCAGAAGCACCTCCCCTACACGTTCCTCGATCACTGTCAGAGATGGAGACTCCACCACCTCCCTGGGCAGCCTCTTCCAAGGCTCAACCACTCTGTTCATGTAGAAACTCTTCATAATGTCTAACCAGAACCTCCCTCCTGGCACAACTTGAGGCCGTTCCCTCTTGTTCTGCCTGTGKTTATTCTGGAGATCTCCCTCCATCCTCCCAGAGAGCCGGCAGGAGGTGCCACGTGCCTCGACACGAGGCTTGCAGAACAAAACCACGGGCTGCTTTGGGTCCGGGGACAGTGCAGGGCTTCGGGAGGAACTTGTCCTTCCTCTAAAGCAAGAGCAAGTCAGAACCTGGACGAGGAGATGGGCCATAGGAGGGATGGGGCTGTAAAGGATTCGCTGCCCCAATAATTGCTCTGTAATGTTTTCCTAGTTTGGGGCTTGGATTGCAGGTGGCATGCTATGGGAGCTATTTCTTCTCCAACAGCACTGAAGACACTGGTTATCTCGAGGAAAAAATCTTCGTTATCTGCCAGGCTCCCATTGGAAACCACGGCAAACAAAACACAAACTCCTGCGGTCACGTAAACACGGGAGACTCTTAGCCAGGATTTCTCATAGAGTTTCCAGCCTGCAGGAGCTAGGGGGTAAAGGAGRAAGTTCTCCTTTATCTCTTCCTTTCAAGCCTCAGGAAAACAACATTAAACAATTAGAAAACATTGTAAAACCAATCTCACGAGGTATAGTTTAATAGGCACTGTGACCAGCCTCTTAATTGCCCCGGTAAGAGCACGCTGGCAGYGACCAYGCTCAGATAACCCTGCTAAACCCAYGCGGATCAATCCCTGTGGGGCTGGGCCATAGGGGATCCCAAAACWGCTGGTGCCAGGGGAAGCACAGCCAGGAGCCAGGCTTTGCTTCAGGGTCTTCCCTTCCCAGGCACGATGCCCGCAGAAATATATTAGAAATAACCGGAGAAGGTCACGTGCAGCAGCTGGGAGTATTTGCTAGAGCGGTTGCCAAGCTTGAGAGTCAAGATCTCAATGCAAACCCAGGCACCAGGCACATTTCCTGCCTCGTATCACTGATTTTAAATGCTGAACACAAGGGTTTTCCCATGCCGCTTCCCTGTTTTCTCCATTGACCTCCACAGCACATCCCAGCTTTCCAATTATCTCCGGGGTCGTCAGTCTATGTAGYCCAAAGCCTGGGACGCGACGCTCTGACCCACCTCGCTCTGCACTCAACACACACAGTTCTGCCCGTGGCCCCAGGCCATTCAGCGCTGTGGTTTATTCCACGCTAGGATAACTCATACACGGCCCTTGCCAGGGGACTCAAACACACCSTTCCTCCCAGCTCTCACTAGCCCTGCGGTGCAACCAGTGGCCCTGAACCCTGCACKTGCACTTCTAGCGAGGCTTCTCCCGCAGGAGGAAGAGGCAGTTCCCACCCYGATTACTGCATCCATCATGGTCTCCAACGGCTGCAGCTTGGAGGGATTRTTCTGTTCCCGATTCATGCAAAAAYTAACAAAAAAATGGGCTATCGACTTCATGGATCCCTGCCCTGCACTTGCATTTCGAGCCTCGTTGCCCCCGTCCCCCAAAAACCTCTGACCCTTCTGCAAGATGCAGAGGACAACTGTTAACCCCAGCAAGCGCCCAACTGTCATAGGGATGTGGGGCTGCCTGTGAAACCAGCTCCTGCAGGGAAGAATCCCCACTTTCACATAGCTGAGAATATTCTGCCATTGCTTCCCCGTTTGCATKTAGCCTCTCACTTACCAGCGTATATTCCCATGATGACACGAGAAAGGATGATGACCTCAAAGGTTTTTGCTACCTCCGAGGTTCCCATAAGGATTGCAGCAACGAGGGAGAAGGCGTTATTTATCAGCAAGGTGCCCTTTCTGCAAAGTCAGAGAAATAGGTTTGATTTTTATTTCTTTGAAAGTCCCAGTAGTGGAAGGATCTATCTTAAAAACTCAAACAAATCAGCGTTCCCAAAAAAATGAGCAAAAAGGCAATAATCCCATTCACCTAGTGTGGAACTGGGCCTGGGCTCAGACCGTGGCCCAGGACGAGCATCGTTCCTGACCGCACGACACTGTCATGCTCCAGGTGGGCCTGGAGCGACCTGTATCCAGACCCGGAAAACGGAGCTGGGAATGATCCCGCATCCTTGTCACTTACCGGCCACACTTGTCCACCAGCGGCCCCACCATGAGCGATCCGAAGAAGCCTCCCAGCGGGAACATGGACACGGTGAGAGACCAGAGCAGCGTCTGGAAGTTGCTCTCCATGGGCTTTTTGTTCCTCTCCATGTAGGTCAGGTTGTAGAAGTCTTGCATGTACTGCAGGGACACAGAGCACATGCAGCAACCGGGCGGTGGTTTTCACGTTGTGAAAGCTCATTAGCAACAAGGGCCGGAGACCCTTCGGCAAATATCTTCAGGAAAACACAAGGAAAACCAGTGCAAGCAGCTCACGGAGAAGCCTGGGCTAGGTAAGGGTTATTTATAAGCTAAGGGGCCTTATTTGATATGCCCGGGTTGCAGAAGGGAGGATGCTCCTCATGCCCTGTCTGTTGGGCGCAAAGACAACTCTGGTGTCATCTCCTCACCTGGGAAATGACTCCTCAAACATATCCAGTGATCCGAGGTGCAGGGATGTGCGGGTATCTCGCACCTCCTGCATCTGCCCACTCCTTCCTACCCGGTTTTTATCATTTTTTGCCCATCCCGGGGGCCCGGTCCGCTCCGCAGAGCAACCTACCGGCGCTGGAGAATTGATCACAGACACGTTGTAGCCGTATTGGAAAGAGGAGCCGAAGGCAGATATCAGCGTCACCATTGCGAGCAGAAACGTCATTTTCTGCCAGGGGGAAAAAAATAAAATAAAACAACAAGTCCCTTAGAATCATATTTGGCTTTTAAGCATAGATGGCATTCAATGAAAGCAAAGAAAGAAAAATCTCTAGGCTTGTTTTCTCTTTTTTTTGGCCTCATGTAACCATGTCAAAATGCCCAACGGGGTGTTTCCATAACTCAGTTTTTCCGCTTGATTTGCACCCAGTCATTACAGTAATTCATCCTGCTCTACCCGGCGCCGCTGATCATTAGGATGACAAATCATTTTTAGGTTATCACGTTTAAAGCACCACCCTGCAGGGAGAACCTTATATGTAATTATTCCTTTTCCAAAGTGTAAATTGGTTAGGGAAATCAAACAGGATGTTGACGGAGGAAGGCTTYTAGAATGAGAGATTTTGCAGGAAGTGGCATCAGCCCTTTCCTGGGCACTTCTGCTTTCACTGGKTGGATTGATCCCAGGGTTCAGCATCAGGCTGTTCAGGGGTCTAATCCAGTTGCCATTGGAGCGAGTGAGAATGTGCATGTAGATCAGCATCAGCGCGGGCTTCGGAGCACGTCGCAGTTGGATATATGGGGGATCTGCCACCCGGCACGGGGTCGAGCGCCCATGAGGTCCCCAGGCACCCGCTCTCCCCATTGCCCTGGCCATAAGCGAGCTGCTTTCCCCGGCGCCCTGCTCTGCTCCTGGAGCTGCCAAGTCCATCTTCGCCCAGCAGCTCGTCCTGCGCCGTCACCATCAGCAGCCTCAGCCGTCCCCAAGGACTCGTGCCCCCATCTGCCACGCTTTGGCTGCAGAGTCGTCTCAATAGCTGCTGCTTCCCTCTGCCTCCTGTGTGTTCTCCCGAAGCTCTAACCACGCACGGGGATCGGCAGAGYTTAAGGGACTTGGGGAGGTGAAAAGGAGCAAGTCTTGGAGCAAGGACCATGATGGAGCTGAGACTCGCGGCTCTATTGCCCAGTACTAAACCCCTGTCATCCTTGCAGGATGCAGCAGGCTGCTTTACTGCCACTAAACAAATCCCGCCCGGAGCTCAGGAGCTGCCGGGGTTGAGGATTCACGTGCAATGATTCAGAGAAAGCCGCGACAGCCGCAAGCACCGCGAGGGGCAAGAGTCCACGGAAGCGGGCATGGGAAAGGCGCTGCCGTACAGAAGCGCCCGCCGCCTAAAACCAACAGAAAAACACTTAAAAAGGGGAAAAAAATCACACAGAAGCTGCATGGTAGGGCAGCTGTGGAGGGAGACAGTCTCTTGATGCAGTGCTTTGCTATTGAGCAGACAAAATAGGAATTTGGTCCAAAATAGGTGCAAAAACGTAGGCAACTCCGCTCTCCCTGCAAGATTTTGGTGTGTATTTTAGCTCAAGTCCATGTGATCCCCTCCTTCCTCTATAAGGACCCGTTAATTTGGCTACTCTGGATCCCCGCGGGAAGCGAAAGCTGGAAGCACTAGCAGGTCTTGGGATACTCACCCCCTTGGGACCGTCGCTGGGCGGGGAGCTCTCTTTCCTCCTTTTCAGCCTCATTTTGCCGGTGGAAGCGCGTCCGCCGGGCGCGGGCTTTTATAGGGAAAATAGATAACGCAGGGAGCGGAACCACCCGACGCGGAGAGAAAAACCTGCCCACGGCTCCCGGGAAGCATCCAATCACCGGCGGCGCCCTCGGCCGGAGCTCGGCTGCTCGTYCCGACCCTCCTCCAGCCCAGCACGGCTCCCTCGCATCTTTCCCTTCCTTTTCCAGGCTCTTGCTTTTCCCCTTATTCCAACGTGCCCCCTGCTACGCAACCGCTYGAGCCCGCCGAATTCCAGGGACAATGAGGCGTTCTGCAGGAAGCGCGTGCAATAGCCCGGCAGTGGAGAGGGGGTTTTGCCACGGGCTGTGACAAGATAGGGCTGCATTAACCCTCCTACGGCCACAAATTGCACCTCCACTCCCAATCTGGAATATCCTTCCCTGCATGAATCAGCTTGCTCGGGGCATTTTGGCAGGTTGCAGAGAGCAGGATCGTCCCTTCAGGCTCCCCCTCTTGCTTGCACACAGCAAACATTTGTGTTTTATACCTAAGCAACTAATGCTTTTTTCCTGCATGTGCAAGGTGTAGCCCACGCCAGCAAGGACTGAGCATTACCCTCCCCATATTCCTCCGAACAGAGCACCACTTGGATAATAGTTAACCAGTTTATCAAAGAGATGCAAAGTTCAGAGATACTTCCAAAAGCTGGAACCAAACCGTGTTATTGGTCCGACTGTCCAACACGCAGCACTAAAAGAGAAGTGTTGCTGGAACCGCAGGAGCTGGGCACGCGTCTTGCACGTGTTCTCCGAGTGGCTGCGCTCCCTATCTCCAAGGCAAAGCTGTAAGCCAAGACTTCCAGCTTTCCCACCCTTTCCCCTTCCAAAGCCTGTTGCAGCTACTGGTGATATCCCTGGAAAGGTGTTTTRCAGGTCAGCAGAAGAGCAGGATGGTTTGAGCTAATGCTAGTTTTGGCTTTTCCCATATATAGTCCCATTTTTCCTCCCCAAAGGATCCTGTTTTGCTTCCGGATCCCCTTGTTTTTTACTTCATAACCCCACCTAATTAATCCAAGGCATAACCTCAAGGAAAGTAATGCAGTATAAGCTAAACACTCCCGAACTAGGTGCTTTCACAAGCAGAATCATCCAACACTTTGAGCATTTATCAGCCTCCAGCACCAAAAGCTGGAATCCAGCACCGGCAGCCCGGTCTGTAGACCAAAATACAAACAGCACCACACGTTGCCACTTAATGGGACCAGAAATAGGGCTGGCTGCAAGAGAAACCAGAGGTAGTGAAACTTTTCTTTCTCCTTTCCTGGCAAAAGAGCTTTTTTTTTTTTTTTTAAAAAAAGAAGAGAAATCAGAGCAAAAGCTGCTGRTGGGTAAAAGCAGAGCAGCTGGTGCCAGCCTGGCTTGCTTGTTTTGCAGGGTTGTATTTATTTGCTATAGCTGCTTATATGAGCGTTACGTTGGTAGCAGGAGGTGATCAATGTCTCTGGCCAGAAGAGGCCAAGGTCTCAAACAAGCCATTCTGCCCCAGGGCCTGGGAAGCAGCAAGAAGGCCCAATTTATTCCACAGACCAGATTCCTGCCCATTAAAGCTGCAGGTCCCTGCTGAGAGCTGCTGGCAGATGGACGTCCTCCCTGACACTCATTCTCTGCACCAAAGAAGAGCTCTTGGTCGTAGGGAAACGGTCTCTAAACTSCTTCCCTGAGCTTGAGGAAACAACCCTGATGTAGGGAAACCAAGCAGGACAGGGTTGCTTGCTTGCCTAGAGAACTGCTTTGACATAGAGCAAATATTTGCTTACGACAGCGGAACGCTCTGGATATTTGCCAGGCGCAGCAGGAACCCGATGACAACSTCCGTAAGGTGGTGATTGGCACCCGGGCAATCTCGGGAGAGTAAAGGGAAGCTTCTCCTTGGACTTTCACAGCAATTCCAGGGGTGGGATCGGGGCTGCTCCAGCAGGTTATCTCCCGGTGGACTTGGGCTGAGAGGAGAGGAGGCAGGGCCAGGTGGAGAGCACCAAGAACCAAGAGGTCCGTGTGCCACGGCCAGGTCCACAGGGGCAATCCAGTGCTGCAGGACCCCACGGCTGGTGAGAAATACTGCTGGAGCAACAGCCACGCTGGTGATTTTGTGAGGGGCCCCTCGTCCTTAGAGCAGTTGGATGCCACAGCTGGGTGCATTTCCTTCAAGATATTTGCTCAGCGACGCATCCTCGTTCGCACTTCTCCACCACATAGGAAGCATTCCTATGTACATATGCAGGGAACGGCTTGTACCCCTGCCTGTGCTCAGAGCTGCATTCCAAGGAGCTAGATTTCCTCAGCATAAAGAAGGAAAAATAATTCAGAGGCAAAGCGCAGAGCTTCCAGGATAGCAGAAGCTGGAAGATGTGGTTGAGACCATCAGAAATAAGCAATGGAAAGGGTGGTTGCAGCGAGGGGCTGGCAGCCGGCCACCCTGCAGCACGTGGGCACCGTTAGAATCAGGGACGTGCACAGCACGTGCTCAAACTGACTAGCCCCAGGAGCCTTTCCTCTCAACAAAAAGCTAAATAAGATTTATTCTGGTGCAAGTTCAGAAGGAATTGTGTCTTTACTGAAGGCTCGTTTTATGCCTTGAGCCACAGCTGAAGCCTCGAGGTGAGATCGTGGTTTAGATAGAAGCCATTTGCTGCAAACGAGTCATACGGCTCCTGCCTTATTGGCTGCACGAAGGGTTTTCAGCCAGCTCTGCACAAGGCGGACCGGTCAGTCTTGACCCTAGCAATGCAGCAGAGCACTGGGCATGCAGCAAAACTCACCTTGCAGGTAAATAGCAYGCCAGAGGCTCTAGAAATGAGAGCTAAGCGAGGCCTTGCCTTGCCTCACAATGCAAACCATGGGTAAAATTCAGCCAGACTTCTTCCTTCTTTGGAGCTATCCTCCAAATCCATTTCAAAAGAGCCTCAACAGCCCACACTGATCCACAAAATAAAGYCAGATTTGCAGCTGGAGATCAGTGAGCTTACCGTAACACGTGCAGATAACCCGGCCTGGGAACTGTCCGGTCCTTTCCTCATCGTGATCCAGCTCGTGCGATCCGGAGGATGTTCCAGAAGAGTGTGGGAATCCCTGGATGTTAAAGCACCTTCTGCCCTTTGCTCAGCAGAAGCATCTGGCTGCAGGAGCTCCCCGAGCTGCTCTTTTGGCCCTTGCTAGGTTCTTTTTTACCCTGTTCAGGATAGAGAAACTGGCTGTGCCAGCCAAGACCTCCTCTCCGTCAGCTCAGGCCGCCCAGCAGCGATTTCTGCAGTTCCCCAGGGGGTTGCATGGACTTGAGACATGTGGGGCTCTGCACTACGCAATAACCGTTCCTGCCTCTTCGGAGCAGCAGGACTAACCGGTATTAGGCAACCGTAAGCCTTCCAAATACCAGCTGCGATCGCCTGCAACTGCTCTTCCTGCCGAAGGGAGAAGATGACAGAGACCAAAAATCGGTTTTCCAAGATGCTCCTCTGCTTTAGCCCCAAGACAAGCCATCCTTTTCTAACACACGTTCTGTTAAAGCCATGGCTTTCCTCTTCCGCAAGCACGGGGCGATGCCCAAATCCTCCCGTGCTACCAGACTCCGGTTCACACCTGGAATTGGAGATCAGAGGGATGGAGGGGGGAAGGTGTCGGGGGAGTGAATGGGATTTTGCAATAACCAGCTCAGCACCAGCAGCTGCACAAGTGAGGGGTGARCTCACCACATCCTACCCAACACCTGCCCTGGGGAGGAGGTCTGGGGGAACACACTCCGGTCATTCATTTCCCTCATCCCAGAGCTCTCGTTCCTCCCAGTTTGCCCCCCRCGTCCCAACTCCTGCCTCCCTCCACACAGCCCATTCTGCTCCACTGTGGGCCAAAAGCAGGAGTTGCTGCAACGAGAAGCCCAACTTGAAACACTGGTAGGAACTTTCCGYCCTCCCCTTCTACCACTGCAGGTCCTCCCTCATCTTCCTCACTCACTTTCCTTCCAGCTCTTGTTGCTTATGGATCTCGCCCCCTTTGCAGCCCTGGCTTTTCATTCTGCCCTTCCCAAGGCAAAACCACCCTAGTCTGTAAAATGTCATGGTCTATAATAGGCAGTCGCCACCCTCTGTATGGCCAAAACGTTCCTCTCTGGACTCCAAAGCCCCCAAGTTTACTGCTCAAAAGCAGCAGAGGCAGCTCTTGTGCCATCCCCTCCTAGTCCACGGGTAGGAGCACGCGGAGCATCCCGGCTCCAGCAGACACGGAAGGGATGGCGACACCACAGGACAACCCCGGACGGGGCAAATCCGCTTTCGCTTCAGTTGCTCAATTCACTGTGAGCAGAGCCAAGGTCCAGCAGCGCTCATCGGGCCGGGGGGGTCTCGGCTGCTTCCCGCTGTTGGACCCGGCTGGCAAAATTTTAACCTATTCCGAGCGAAGTTCACCCGGAGGCTGGAATCACATGGCAACCCCGGAGGAGTCTCCCTGCTGCCAACCTGCTTATGGATTTCCTCCATCCCCAGAAACACACATCTCCCAGCTGGGAAAGCCTGGGAAGCCTCCAGCTCGCTCCAACACAGTTCCTACTTATCTCAAGGCCCTTTTTTTTCCGGAGAAGGTGCAGTTTGGAAACTTTCTCACGTCTCTCATCCCAYGTATCCGGATTTTTTGCAGCACCASCCGCAAGGTGAAAGGAGGCCGAGCCAAACACGTGCCCATCTTGCAAGTCCCCAACTCCGGCTTTCAAGGCGCCGATTGACCYATGCCGAGACGCTCCAAGAACAACATCTCAGTAGAGAAATAAAGCTTTATTTTGTCCAAGTTGGAGAAAATATTTAAACCCAGCTAGAACGAGGAGCTGTAAACAGGSTGAGAGTATCCCCAAGCAGCAAACCAACAACCTCCCCTGCCCAGCTCCGCTTTAATACCCCGGAGAGGGAGCAGATCCCCAGCGTGGGCTTGGGCGGAGGATRCCCGAAGCTCAGGGCACGTCCCAGGCACCGCTTTGCCCTGGCTGCTGCTGAGGGCTCTCCTGGAGCACCGAAACGCCCCTCAGCACCGAGCGCCAGGGCTCAGCTCTGCCCGGGGGCAACACSGGCGTTCCGTGTTGGGAGCCCTCCGGTGCCAAGGAGCGGGGCGGAACACTAGGGCGAACGGTGCGTCCTCACCGGGAAGCCCCTTGCAGTCCGTGCACGCCCAGGGAGGGGCAGGAGCCAGGCCAGAGCCGCCCAAGGCGTCTCACGGCAGCGCTCGCATCCCGGCGCGGGGCGGTTTAGACAGCAGCAGTTCCCATCTCCACGGCGTGCACCGTCCCCGGGCCACCTCGGACGGGAAAGCCAAGCTCCAAACAGTTTCCGACGGTGGAGGATAGGGGAAGGAGAGCCAAGAAAACCACGAAGCCGAAGTGTCACCTCCCAGGAGCTCCGAGCAAAGCCCGCGAGGGCAGGAGCCGCGATCCGCGCGCCGAGGAGCAGGGACCTCCTCTGCTCGCCCGGTCACTCCAGCGCATTCCCCCAGGCTCCAGCTCCCTCCGTGGGACTCCAGCACCATCCTGCACCTGCCCAAAGTAAAACACAGACCTGCARGGACGAGCCAGGGCAGCCTGTGCACCAGCTCGGGCCCTTCCCCTCGCCACCAGCCTCATCATCCCACCCCGTTTACACGCTTCCATATCAGGCATTAAAGATGCTCCAGGTGCTTCTCTGCTGGCTGCTTTCCTCCCTCCAGCCTTGCCTCCATGAACATTTCCACAACCAGAGCTGYGTGTTGCCCCGTGTTGCCCCAAAAGCACTTGAGAGCTCTGCTCTTGTGCAAAAGCAAAAAGGGAATTGAGAACAAGGACTTTTTCTCTTTTTTTTAAATATATTTTAACACACAGCTACCCAGGGAAATGTTACTTCCTCTCTTCTGGCCTGTCTCTAAAGACTGAATGTAGCACAGGTCAATTCTCACAATTTTAGGATTTACCATCCAGCTTTTCTACACGAAAATGTTTTAATACAGCTCCCTTTTGCTGCTATGCAGCTGTGGGGAGGYTAAAACCTCTTCAAGAGAAGCAAAACTTGGAGTCATCCGTGCCAGAAGGAAGAGCTGCTGCACCGACCATTGGAAGCCAAAGCAGCGAGTCCCTCTCGAGGGGCTCGAGAGGGGCCGGTGGGCTCCTGAGATCCCACACTCAGTCTGCTGCGTGTAACAGGACTTCAATACACTAATACTGCAGTAAAGTTAATTCCAAGGCCTCAATTAAGGAAGCCACAAGACCCGTATCCGCCCAGTCCCACGAGACCCCTCCGCCACTCRGCACGGGTTTAGCTTTGGTCACATTGGCAGGAGAGGGTTGGGCACAGCTGGGTGCTCCTGTCCTCTAAGGAAAGGCGACTTCAACTACAAAGAATTGTCAAGTGGTCAAAAAAATCCCTCTTTTTTCAGGTTTTGAGGCCAGAGAGAACACGAAACAGAAGTTTTCTCTCCAGGATCCTTARCCTCTGATGCCCCCGTGTCCCAGAGGGGTTTGTCACCTTCCCTATGGCACCGTGACCTGCACAGTAAGTGTAACTGCCACCTACTAATGTACTGCTCTAGCTAACTGCTAGCTTATAACTAAGTATAATTACAAATAATGASCATTCACGAGGTCAAGCCCAAGCAAACAAGGTGCACAAACAAGCAGAACAAGGCAAGGCTGTTGTCCAGGGTCCAGTCCCACACCCGGACCTCAAAGAGCCGCTGTCGGGTCAAGCTTTTGTTCCTACAGCTCTTCAGCACGAGCTGAGCTGAGTCATTTACTCCCTATGTCCCTTGTAGGACGTGCAGCAGCAGGGATTGCACTGCCCTGTGGGGAATACTTGGGCATTAAATAACTCTGAGAGGTGAAATACTGAACAAATGGGGCAGCGTGCACATGTATGGACACTTTAGCTGGAGCCACCCCATCGTTCCTCTCCGGTTCCCCCTGGGTGCTACTGGGTGCCTGTGCAACCTCATCCAGAGACCACAGGGGGACTTCCCCGGGGTCCTGTCCCCATGGTGCTGCCGCCTATTTCCTCACCTTAGGGACGGGAGCAGCAGCCCCGCTCGCAGGAGAGCTCGCTCCCATAAAGGCTTTTGAGGCCAAGCTCCCCTGGGYGCAGCCGCTGCTCCCAGCCCCTGCACGAGCCCAACGGGGAAAAACCCACGCRAGGTTTCTACCGAGAAGGACGAAATCCACGGCGAGGCGGCCGCGGTGCATCAGGTGCTGGAAAGCAGAGGCCTGGTCCGCTCGGGATGCGGCGCGTCGCGGCTCCGGCGGCGCTCCGGCGGCTGCCGCTCGCTGTCCGGCCCCTGCGAGGCGCAGCGGAGGGAGGAGAGGAGCCGCGCGCGGACGGCGCGCGTGCACAGCACGAACATGATGCAGTTGGCCCCTCCTTGGAACGTGTTCCCGATGCCCTGCGAGAGGAGAGCAAAAATCACCCCGTTAGGGCACGCGGCTCCGCAACCACCACCAACGTCCACTTATGCAAGGAAAGCAGGTCTGGGAGGTCAGCCTTGCACCGAGGACGAACCCGATGGGGCTGCAGGTCCTGCAGGGATACCCACGACACGGAGGGGGCCGGATGGGCGGCAGCAGAGCCGCTGAGGGCCGGACCCGGCAGCTGCTCCGAGGCTGCTCTTCCTTCACAGCCAGCATTGCCCCGACTCCCCTATTGCCATTCGTGTCCCTGACCGCTAGATGCTGCTGAAATAGCTGCTCTGCAGCGCCGGGTGCTGCATGCGGGGCAGCAGCGGCTCTTCCAACCTGCACACGCGTGTGTTCTATCTGCACGTGCTGCACCCAGGTGCAAGGGCAGTACCTAGAGCAACACGATCTCCTCGGGCACGTACTTACATGCAGGACAACAAGGACCGAGCTTTGCACTGCGGGGGAGTTGCAGAGGGTCAGAATGAACCGCACCGTGCTCCAGATGCGGAGGATGATGAAGATGACGGGAATGAGAATCAGTTTCTTATCTGCTATGGAAGTCCGGGGCTGGAATGCAGGTGCACTTGAGAGGATGGGGCGATACTCTGAGAGCGCTGCGTGCTTCCACGGARGGGAGGGAAGGAGAGAGAAGGTGAACAGAGAGCTGCATGCAGGGAGCGTTCAGCCCTACGGATCATTCCCATAGTAAGCGAATGCTTTGCACCTTGTGAGATGTTAAGGGGGACGCGATGATGGAGCACAGACAGCCAGTCACATTCTGCCCTTGCTAATGCAAACAGCCACTTGTGCAATACCCACGTTAGCCTTTAATACATCCCCAAGCCCTGSCCTGCCTGCCCATTGCTCCTTCCTGGCCATGGGAGCGCTCCTACGAGGAAAGGAGCTTGGATCCAGGCTTGGCAAAACTGGGATCCTCCTGCCCCAAAGGTCCTGCTTGTTCCAGCCCTCAAAGGACCCGGAGGAGGATCCATCCGGGAGCGTGAACGGGAAGGGATCCCGGGATCCCGTGTGCAGCGTAAGGGCAAAAGCCACACAGGGATCCGGTGTCTGCCTGTCCTGGTGCTATCCTGGACAGCTGCGGGAACACAGAGTCCTCTCGGACCTGGGTCGGGTGGCTGGCACCAGCAAGGCCTTCCCAAATCCCTCCCCCAGGCCCCTTGGGACTGGCGTTCCAGCATTTACTAGAGCTCGGAACTGCTCCTGCTTCCAAAGCACTCGTGGGATCCCGTCCTAAACAGATGTGCTCTTATCCTGCATCGTGCCGCAGCCTCACAGGCCCACCTATGGCTCCATGAGATCTCCACGAGATTTATCCTTTGCTMTCCCTTTTTAATGCAACTTATAGGGAAGGAAACAAAACCCACAACTCYAGGTGCAGTTCCTTCTACTATTCTCATAACAGATCTTAATCTCATTGAAGATTTCCATTTCTGTATTATGCAAACGCAGTCCCCGATCCTCAGATTCTTTGCATTTACAAGCAGCAACAGCAAATAAACCCCTGTAGTCTGAAAGCCCCTAGGGCAGGGCGTCCTTTTGCTCTGCTTCTGCATGCGTGCTTAATGCTATAGGGCTCAGGCTCCCAGATGGGGATTTACGCTGCGGGTACAGGAACCCACTCAYGAACACACGGGGTAATCAGGGACCCTCCAGTGACGAAGGGCAGGCAAGGCCAGGAACCCAACCCCGGCCTGGCATGAGCAGAACTGTGCAAGAGCCTGATTAAAGCTCAGTTTTGTCCTTTACATCCTGCTTCAAGTCTTATTCCAGGATTTACTTTTCACCCACATACATCCCATAGGCGCTTAAGCTTTCAAGAGGGKTTTTTTTTGTGCTTCTTGGGCTAAATCCCTGGGAAACGACGCTCCAGGTTGTTGGACCAGCTTCTCCCAGCAGCGGATGCATTTCAGCAGCACAAGAAGCAATTCCTGAAGCTGCCAAAACCCTCCCAAAGCACCCGGGAACCCAACCGCATCGCGAGACCGTACCCTAAGCAGCAGAGCACTCACCGCCCTGTTAATGTGCTTCTTGATGAGGACGTAGAGCACGGGCAAAGTCACGTAGGCCAAGATCTCCCACACCTTCCCCGTGAGCAGCATCCACAAGACGCGGTCCTCGGCGTCCAGGTTGACCCAGCACCAGCCCACGGAGACGTTGGAGGCGTCGTAGCCGATCTTCCTCAGAGCCACGGCGGCCACCGTGATGCCCAGCGGGACTCCCCAGCTGAGGGAGGAAACACGGGGCGAGGTCAAGGCAAGAGCACCCTCAGCGTGCTCGTTTTGCAGCCCAGGAATAACGCACGGCCGCAGCCCAGGAATAACGCACGGTTCTTCACACAGGATGCAATACCCAGTCCGGTTAAAAAATAAAATTATTCCATTATTTTACAGTTAAAAAGTACAGTCAGGACTTAGAGAGCAAGGGGGTCTCTTCCGAAGGAAAAACGGGAAGGTTCCTTCCAAATGGAAGAGCACTGATGGCAATGACACAAGAAAATAGGAAAGCAGGGATACGTCAAACCCCTGTAATTTGGAGCCACTGTTTGGACTGTGACTTTTTGACAGCGGACGCAAATACGGGGAAGTTTGTGACGTTTTCTAAATGAAAAATAACTGTGGTAACACGCACGAGTGAAGGCACTCGGCARCTTGGGCTGCCCACAAGAGCTGAGAAATGCCACGAAGCCAAACACAAAACGCGACCCCTTCCCAGCAGGAGGAGACACCAGCACCTACAGGCCCGTCCCGACCCGTGACGTGTGCTCAGAGGACACCCCGATGCCAAAATCAGGCTCCTCCAAAGGAGGATACAGATTTAAATGCAGCCAGAGGGGGGGGATGCTCAAGCACCCCCTGGAAGCCTCTGGGTCAGCTCTGCTCCAGGCAGGGAGAACTTTCCCCAGCTAAATGACACACGATATCCAGAAATCCAAAGCAAGAACCGCCTGGCAGGTTCACCCGGGGTGACTTCCCAGTCCCCTGAAGCCCCAAGCACCGACTTCCAACACGTGTTTAAGCCAGCCCTGCTCAGCTGCAGAACAGGCTCCGGTTGCACTCGAGGCTGGAAGCAAGCGCAGGMGACGACCGTCCTTGGCACCCATCCTTCCCAACGCCCGCCTCCCTGGAGCTGCTTGGGCACACAGGCACGCCCAGGCTCCCTCCTGCCCCTTCCCAAGGCAGCTCGTGGGGCAGCTCTTTGCACAACAGTTACTGTGGGACTGACCGCATGGAAGCCACAGGCGAGGGAGAAAAGAAATCCCAGGTCCTTCCCCAGRCACACTTGTTTTAGATACCAAAAATTAGGGAAACTATTACATTTTAACCCCCAAAGCAGCACCTCTCCTTTATCACCTTTCCTTTTGCCCCACATCTTCTTGCAGCTCTTTGGCCCTAGGTCCCAAAGTCTTCTCATACTGGTTGCACCATTCCTATGGACAGGTAATACTAGTAGATGCAGGCTTGGAAAAGGGAAGAGGTGCCAAAGGGACGGGCACAGGGCAGGTCCTCACTTGTTTTCTCTGGCTTTTCGTACAGATTGCAAGGCAGGAAGCAGCAGAACGCGCTGGCTCTGCACAGAACAGGAGTTATTTTTGAAGCTGAACTCAATCGCCTTAGATGAAATTTGTCTATTTTGCCTTTTAAAGAGAGCAAATGSAGACGAGTGACACCAAGAGAGCCCTGCAGAACAAGTTCCTTGCTTTTCATAAACAAACGCTGTAAAGAGCTGAAAATAAAACCTAGCGAATGTACTCAGAGGAAATTCAGTTTGAATTTCCAGGATTAACGAGGTCTTTCAGGCTTCTTACAGCTTTAGAGGACTGCACAGATTGCGGTCATGGTATTCCATGAATCCTGCTAGGTTTCTTTCCCCCTCTGCGTACCCAGYGAGGCTGGGAAGTGTGAGAGCAGACGCAGAGGTGAAGCACAGCCCAAGGTCACCCAACCGGTGATGAGCAGATGGGAAAATCACAAGCCTGCTGGGTTTGCCTCTGCCCTTTGATGTCTCCCGGTGCGGTCAGGAAGTGCATGGAGCAGTCCGGGCTCCTTCGGCGCTCCCGGAGCAGCTCCGCCCGCGCTCCCTCTGCTCCAGGAGCATCCCTTGAAATGAGGGAAAAGGTCCAACTCCCGGCGTCGTCTCCACCGCAGCGTCRCCAGCAGCGCTCCGGTCTACCGGGACACACCTGCGAGCGCCCCGGGCTTCCTCACACGCAGACCTGGCAGGAATTAAAACAGGTAGGGCAGGAATCCAAGTTTCCTCCTCGATTCCCACTTAGCCTGCGCGTGTTTTTCCCACGGCCRCCGTTCTACCTGGACTCAGCTCTAACTCAATCGTCTCCCAAACGATGCTGTTCAGGAATAAAAGTTGGCAGTTGAGGCAAATCCGACAGAAAGAGACCAAAGAAGCGTCGTTACTTTGCTTGCTGCAAAGGGTTTTTCTTAAACGCCTCCTGCTCCTCATAACCCGCTATAAGCGCTTGGCTGGAGGACTGAGGGATCTCTGTTTTGCTCCGTGAGGAGGTAGCACATGACTGGAGCGGCTCAAATTGCACAACGAGAGCTTTCACCCAGCGCGACGTGGAAAAAGGAGCAGAAACCGCGGCGGAAAGCGGCTCCGAGGGCTCTTTGGTCTTTGAATCCAAYGTGCCCAACACGAGCTCCGCGTGCCGCTCCGGCAGCCCCCTCGCTCACAGGATCCCTTCTCCCGAAAGGACCCGATCGCAGCAACCTGRCTGGGGAAAGGGAAGGAAACACAGAGCAGATGGAGCCTGGGAATGTTTGGAAATGGATCCCAAGTGTGGAGCTTCAGCAGCAGCTCTCAGGTATGGCAGGCAGGATTGGGGATGTTAGTGCCAGGGTAGCAGAGGGAAAGCAGCTCCAGGACCTCCACGGACCGTCTCCTGCCAGAGCATTTCTACCCAACCTCAACCAAATCCTTTCAGCTTCCCCACATCTCCATTTCTCCCCCCAAAGGGTCAAGCAGGGCCAGTCAGCCAAGTGACAGCCRAGTCCCCGCCGAGGAGCAACTTGAGAAGGGCACCGTATCCTGCAGGAAAGCGCAGGCGGCTGGAGCAGCCCCCCAGCACGGAGCCGGGGGGCACCCCCTAGCACCCACCTCACCACGTGGAAGCAGCAGAGCAAGCCCGTGCCGGTGGGCGAGCCCCTCACGAGGGTGACATAGAGGTAGAGGGCAATGGCCATGGTCCAGAAGAAGGAGCTGGTGTTGGCGAAGGTGGAGAGGGCGCCCTGCAGCACGCAGTCCCACGAGGTGCCCTCGAAGTCCCGCAGCACCCCGTAGAAGTAGGAGAGGGCCGAGAGCAGGTCGGCCAGCGAGAGGTAGAGGAGGAGCTGGCGCGGGCGGGTGCGCAGCTCGGGCCAGAGCGCGTGGGTGCCCACGAGGAGGCCGGAGCCGGCGGAGGAGAGCRCGCAGGAGAGCAGCACCACGACGCGCTCCCACGGGGACAGCCGCGTGGGCGGCAGCGGCGCGGGCATGAGGACGGCGAGGAGCGGGGAGGAAGAGCAGCGCGGCGGGCACGGGGCAAGCGCCGGTGCCGGGAGCGCGACGGAGGGATGAGCGGGAGGCGGAGGCGAAGT
>PTEX01000203.1:415952-442484 GCA_003342815.1 Eudromia elegans
GCGCCTGCATCCCCCTGCCCCCGAGGGCCGGGTACCGGAGCCCTCTGCTCCCCGGCGGAGCCTTTGGGACACCGGGCACCAGCGGGACGGGTGGCCGCGTCACTGCTGCACGCAGCAGGGCGGTAGCTCTGACTTCCATGGGGAATGTGCCCGTTCCCTATGGAGATCGCTATTGTTTCAGGTCTCTCGGTCCACAAAACGGCTTCATCCCTCCCCAGCTATCAACAAAGAAGGATCCGTCCATGGCAGAACGCGGAGCAACCCCAATCCGCTGCATCCCAAAGCTGTTCAAGCCCCATGGGGCTTCTGCTCCAGRGAAGCGCCTAAGACACAGGCAGCCCCCTCGGGAAGATCCTACCTAGAACTCCATAAAAATGACTCCTATTCTTCACTGCAAGCCAGGCCTGTTGCATTTCCTTTGGGGCACGTGGCTTTTGCTCCSTTTTAAAATTATTTCCTTAAAAACAATTACATACCTTTGACTTTAAGACTTCTGTCAAGCTTTTCCTTTTAAGAAGGACTTTATTTTGGAGCCCAATGCCTTCTGCACGTTCCTTATAGGAAAATGAAGTTGCATTTCCCCCAAATAGAGCCTGACATTAAGTCATTATTCCAGGCTCCTGTTAGTCACCATCTGACCCAAAAAAMCACATAGGACAAACCTGTGTCAGGGCTGCTGCCAGCAGCTGTTCTTGCAGCTTCTTGGCATTTTTCTTGACTTTTGCTTCCCTCCTGCCACGTTCATGGCACAAAATGAAGTGAGACAGAGCCACCCACCTATCACAACCATCCGGACACACCACTTCAGCCTCAGGACCTTGGGTGTTGCTGGTCTTTTTGGTGACAAGCGAGGTCKGATGAGACGCTGTCCCACCAATTGCCTTGCAGCGCGACCATTCAGCTCCATCCCTAAACACATTCCCGCCCCGAGTCCCTTTGGAATCCACAACTGTCTGGAGAACAGAAGTATTTGGAAAGTGCCTAAAAATACCTGACCGCTCCACGGCGGAGATCTATTTAGCTCAGAGCAGGGAGAAGCAAAGTGAGCCGCCAGCAAAGCAAAGCAGCAGGCGAGAGGGAAGCTCTCCTGGGGGAATTTCACGTTTTCCTGCCTTAATTCCTTTCCCTGGCCCTTGGGAAGCTTGGGCCCCCCAGGCTGCCCCCACAGCCAGGCTCTGTTTAAGTTCTCTAAGCGCAGGATGGGCTGTGCTGACACAACCATAGCAAGAAACACCTCTCCAAGCAGGGACGTTTCCACGTGCGCTTGGAAGGGAGGCGCTGGCACCGCTTACCCTGGGCACCGCTTGCCCTTGGTGCCTTCCCGGTACCCAGCAGCACAGCCCGAGCTCCTTTTATTG
Source organism: Eudromia elegans (assembly GCA_003342815.1). Classification (NCBI taxonomy): domain Eukaryota; kingdom Metazoa; phylum Chordata; class Aves; order Tinamiformes; family Tinamidae; genus Eudromia; species Eudromia elegans. Next base: position 417,311 of record PTEX01000203.1, read on the forward strand.
CATTTACTTTAAGGCCGCAAGCGTCACCACCCCAGGCTAAGTGTCCCCTGCCTCCCCCGTGCCAGTCCAGAGCTCCACCAACCTCCCCATCCCCATAAGAGACCCCAGCCCTTCAAGCAGAGGGTTCCCCTGGGAGCGTCTCCCGGAGGAGCAGGAGTTGGGGATGCCGACGGAGACGCTGCTCCAGTTGCAGCAATGGGGAGCTCGCAGAGAGGCAGAGCTCAACCCTGCTGCATCCGTGAAAACTAGGCATATACTGAGAAAACTGGCCAAAACTCAGCCAGCAGGGGCTTGGTTTGGGGAAAAAAACATTTAAAAAAAAGCCTTCAGCGTGCAGCAGCCTCATCCACAACCTTTTGGGAAGGAATAAGCTCCGCACGGATAAACAGGAGAATCCTAAAACAGCAAATCCAAACCCACGAGCTCGGCACACGGTGCTCCCCAGGCGCCCGGGACTTCCCCCCACATTGGACGGGATCAGTCACCTGTTGTTTGGTTTAATCCCCTCTTCTCCGAAGGAAAACCGACACCAGCAGCTCTTCCTCTCCACCGGGAAACAGGGATCACGCAGTAAATGCGGGCAGGAGAATACTACTGAAGTTACCCTTGTGCTATTGCAATAACTGCAAAGACATAGCATAAACAGCCTAAATCTAGGACTTCCAGGATTAGCAAATGCCATGCAGGTTCTTGTTTTATGGAATCCCCGGAGTTATTTTTTTTCCCCCCTGCTGCTGCTACTTTGGGGTTAATGCCCCCATTTCTCCTGCTTCCCATCCCTCTGCCTTTCACTGTCGCATCCCTTCCAAAGCAGACAGGGCTGCTCTCCGTGTCCAATACCAGCCTGGACACGGGAGCTGCTCCTCCAGCCTCGCTCCTGGTTTTCCATAGGGATTGGATGGTGCAGCTCCGCACCTTTCCTGCCCKGAGGCAGAGGTGCTTAGTCATTTTAAGGAGTTCTCCATCAGCATCAAAAATGCCTCGTCAGGCTGCAGGGACCCCCCGGGACTTCAAGCCAGCAATTGGCAAGAAGGGCCCCCTGCTATAAGGGGAATTATTTGCCAACAAGAGCATAATTAGTTACACCCTGGAGCCAAGCCAGCACGGTCAATGAAGTGCAGTCTGCTCCCAGGGTTGCGAGAGTTTCCCATTTCACATCTAAATTAGGAGATTAAGAAGGGATATTCCGGAATGCTGTGATTGCAGGGAGAAAAACAAAGGTGTTGATGTTGTTCATTAACAGGGAAACTTAAAATATGCAATGAATAAAAAAAACCATTACAAGATCTGGTCTAAGACAGGTATACGGGCTACATCTCTTTCATTTAGTGCTAGGAAAATAGGCCAGGCAGGAGCTTTCTGGGATAGCTTTTCCTGTAAATGGGATTGGAGCAGCACAGCACACATTGCAGCACATTGCTCTGCCCGCAGCCTGCAGTTTTGATGCAAGGAGACCAGGACATAAAGCTAACGAGACCGCTGGTGCGGGACGAGTCGTGAAGCGTATTGCCCCCTTCCCCGTTACCGAGCAGGAAACCTCCCTCCGTGCGAGGCATTGGACGCGGAGGAGGTGCAAAGCAGCAGAGGGGCGGTTGTGCTGATGGGAAGCAGCTCAGGAGACSGTTCCTCTCGCGTGAGGACCCTCTGTGCTCAACATCCACAGCCCASAAGGCGGAGGTGACCCTAGGGCTGTGCACTAAGACACCAAATCACCCCCCTCGCCCTCCCTTAGTGGAAGGGGCACAAGATGCTTGCGTTAAGCTATTGCATCTCTGCTCCCATGCATGGGTGCCGGGTGCCCCACTGCTCCAGCCTTGGCCATGGCCCCACCACACAGTTCCAGTGYCCCTTGGGCATCAGGGCTGTTTGCAGGAGCCACAACTTCTCCGGGGTTGAAGAGCAAATTTAATTAAGCTTTTTGAAAGAGAATGYTCATTTATTTCCAGAAATGGCCACAACTTAATGACTACTACACTAGCGTTAGGTACAGGAAGCTGAAGAACATCGTCCTACCCACTGGGATGCCAAGTCACTTCATCAGCACGGGTGAAGCTGTTCAGGAATTGCAGCAAGGGATGCGAGTCAAGCCCGAGCRCTCGGCTGTCACCCCAGCCACATTCCAGACATTGCACCGGGTCCTTTCAGCCAGTGCCTGCTCCACAAAAGCCCCGAGCGGTGGCACTTTGTGGAAGAGCATTAAGTAGCACATCAGCTAGGGACACTTAAACAGCACAGGCTCCCCACAGAAGAGAAGCAGGGAGCAACTCAAGCATGCCCATGGCTGATTGCCTTTCCCGTGCGGAATCCAAGCAAGGCACAGGGCAGTGCCATTATGCCTCCCTTCCCTCCTGCATTTTCGCATCCAGATTTACACCGCCGCCTCGAGCGCTGCTGCTGCAGCTGAACAGCCCCAGCCCRTGCAGAGCTGGGGACGCGGGGCTGTGCCCTGCACCGTGCCCAGCCGCTCACCAGCGCCCRGCAGAAACCGGCATTACGAGTGAGTCACGCCCCAGCTCAGGGCCAACCACTCCGTCACCACCAGCCCGAGGTCAAAGCTCAAATAAAATCCTTCCTAAAGGGAGACCAGCCCCTCCGCCCGGACTCGCTGCYGTGTTCTTGCAGCGTTACTACCAATCGCTGGAGTTTTGCTTTCAGGAAACCATCTGTGGAAGCACCAAGAGAACAGAGCCACTTGCCACCCATTCATCTTCCTTCTTCACGTCGTGTCTCCGATGCAGGGACCGCATCACCTGGAATCCGGTGGCACTTTCCATATCGGCCCTCTGCTCCATCAGGAACACCCCAAGCTCCAGGCGGGCAGCATCCCAATCCGGATGCGCGTGCGGCTCTGCGGCCGGGGACGATGCGGGATAGGCCCAACAATGTGCAGCACTTCTAGGGCAGTATACTTGCTGATTGCTTCCTCAACTATTGCTCACAACAACCAGCTAAGACACTGCCAAAGAAACACTCACAGCTGGCATCTCAAGGAGAGGAGGTACCGGGGGCTGCGCAACGACCCTTCCGCTCATCCACAACAGCAGCAGTCTGGGGACAAAGAGAGAGTCAGTGAAGCTTTTGCAGCAGTATRAAAGAAAACAGTTCCAGGGAGAAGTTCAAAACGAAGCTGACAGATATCCTGTTTGTTACCCCCAATCCCGCTCAAAGCCTCTCAGCAGTATAAAAAGATAAACCCAGCGCACTCGCGTGCAACTCACATTTACCTCCGTTAGCTCCCGAGTTTCAAACAGCYCCACGTGGGCAAGATTGAGGAACGAAAAGGCCCTTCGGGCTGCTYGGCAGCTGACGGCACGAGACTTGGACCCTCGGGGGTCGCTGGACTGCGCAGCAATTCGAGTCACGAGCGGCGTCAGGCAGGAGGAGAACTTATTGGAAGCGTCATCTGCAAAACAAACCAGAAGGAGAACCACTACTGCTTGGCACTAAAGCCGTTGGACTTTCCTATGGCGCACGCAGAACAGGGTGAAACCACCCGAGATATGCAAGGTATGCAACGGAGCGTTCCCGAAGCCCYCCGCTCTTGGAAACACGTGGGAAGGCAAGCTCCGGGGCCAAGCGATTCCTCTGCCCTTGCATCAGTGTCAAAAGCAGTTTGTTGCTCCTCCTACGGCCTCTGGTGCAACACGCAAGTCAAAAGATAAAACCCTGAGCARCTAGGAGCTCATTTGGTGTTTTCCAAGGATTTCAGCTGATTGATTTCAGTGATCAGCTGGCAACACTAGTTAAGTACATGCCGAGATGTATAAGCAACCTACATGCCAACCAAGCCAGCGCAGCAGAGCACACAGGGACACCCATCACGTACTGTGATAGAGGGTCCCATTCCCCGYAACCCACGAGACAACCAGGGTTAATTAACAAATCCCTTAACTGCCCCCTTCTCGCCCCGAGGAAAAGCAAACCATCCRAACCCACCAAAATCCAGACTTGACAACAGTCCCCACCCCATGCCCTGAAAACGTGCCCTGCTCCGGAATTAGCTCTCTTGTTTTAACAACGACCTAATCATCCGTGCAATATTTCCCATCAGGATCAGAGCAAACCAGACTATCTCAAAGGCAATTAGCAGGTCAGGGACAAACACAAGCTGCAGCAAGGCAATCGGGTGTACAAAAGGGAGATACTGCTTCACCTCTCCTCCCCCAGGGACCTAGGAGGCTGCAGAATCACCTCTTCACAGAGCTGTAAAATCCTCCTTTAAGACTATTAAGCTCAATAGGGCCAGAGAGAAGATGCTTTGGGGAACTGCCTCGTGTCTGTAACAGGACAATGATCCTGCATTTTGTTTTCCAGATCGTATCGAGCTGCCCCTGCTGCTGCTGATCACCGATAGGAATCTACCAGCCCATGTGCACGCTACCGTCTACGCYGGAGATGGAAGCATGGGGAGAAGAAAAGACATGAACAGAAAAGCATCCTTTTAGACTAATGTTCTATAAATTCAGGCAATCTTTTAAGTTAGTGCAGACAAAACAGTTCATTTTGGACAGTCCAAGGTGTCCATTGCCTAAGTACTGCTGTGCTAGGCACCCTGGGATGAGAGCAGAAGCAGCACCCCGACCCCCAAACAACTTATTCTGCTCTAAGATCATCACCTGGGCTGCAAGAAGTGAGATATTAGTTCCTTCTCCCAGATCACTACAGACTCGTCTGAGAAAACCCTCGCCTTAACACAGACTGAAAACCTTTTTTGATATTAAGCACCAATGAAACCCCATCACAAGCCACTTGCATCCTTCTCCACTCCGCTAGAYGCGCCCGGAAAGGTTTTCCACCAGGTGAAGCAGCACTGGGCTGTGACTCTTGGGAGAGCTTAAGCAGGATGAGAACCATATTTCTCCCTTCACTTTCTTCCCATCTGCAAACTTCCCAGAGCATCTTGATTCCCTAAGGACAAGGCACGCTGCTCGACAACTCCCGTTCGCTTTTAATTATTGATCAAGCTTTACTTATGAGAGGCATACGGACAGGAGCACGTACAGGAGGGATATTTACCAGTTCCTTACAGCTCTGCGGTCGCAGACGATCCACGGGACCTCGGGAGCTGCCCCGTGCCTCCGGTTGTCCGGGCGGGCAGGTTGGGCCCGGGAGGCGCAGACGCCTCCGCGCCCGTTCCGGCTTTCCCGGCGGAGCCGCGACTCCACCTCGCGCTGCCCGCCCGGCTCACGTGGGAACGGGACCGGCACCTTGGCCGTGACTCACGGGCTATCCCGAGAGGAGCGGCAGAGCCAGGGAATGGGGAGACCACGCGGGGGATGCGGCGAGAGGGGCAAGACCTGCACGAGGGGGATCGAATGAAAAAGCAGGGGCAGCTCTGCAGCACCAGGAGGGTTGCAGGCTGGAGCCAGAGCTACTCTTAGCCTGTGCATTCTTAGATATATTCTAGTATAGGCAGAATTATGGCTATWCAGCAATGCCCTAAAGCATGGCAAGGTTAAGGGCACGCTAAAAGAAATCTACGTTAACCATCTCCTCCTCCCATCCCGTACATGGGAATRTAATTAAAGCCCACCACATCCCAAKMAAATGGGTCGTTTGGGATTCTCACTGGGCCCTGCCAAAACCGCTGGCTCAAACAAGATGCRATCTCTGCCCATCACCGCCAGGTAAAGCTACGGAATTAACATGCACACCAAGCACTGGATTTCTCTACACGCCGCRCAGGGTAAACACGCACCGGAGCAGACGTGTGCCTTCTTTCCCAGCACGGATAAACTGCCCTTCCTTTGGAGGCCCTGCACAACTTCCTTTCAGACCCCACTTTTCCTATCCTAGAAGCCGCTTTTCCTATCCTAGCACATCCTGTCCTTCCCCTCCGGATAACAGCACGCAGCAAAGCCCTCGTTACCTTTTCCTCTTCCCTCCAGAGACGGTCAGAGCTGTCCAAGGGCCACGTCTCAACCGGGACTGAGCTCCCAAAGCCAGTCCAGCCTCCCCGGGCTGAACAGCACCAGGCACTTGTGTTAGGGGCGTGCAAGGGCTCCTTCCTACCAGACACGCTGGACTTGCTGTTCATTCTCTTCCCTTCACACAGGGCTCTCCCCTGTCTGTATCTAACTCCGGAAAACACACTCCAAATGGATSATCTTAGCCAAAGGCTTAAGCCCAAATGCTCCGAATACTGTTAAATGCACCATGTGGTTAATTTGCCAAGCGCCATAAACATTGCTTCTCCAGGTATCCCATCTCGCAGGAGGCTTTTTGTTTAAGTTCTCAGCTTGGAGCTTAAACCAACAGCTCCAGMTTGAGCAGCAGCCGAGCGAGCTGCTCCCTGGATATGAGTGGGAGCTGCTGCTGCATCTCCGTGTTCATCAGCGTGCCCATCCAGACGTCCCCGTCGAGGAGAGCCTGGCCGAGGGCTGCCCTGCTGCTGCTCCCGGGAGCTGCCGCCCGGCCCCATCGCTGCCGGCTCCGTGTGCCGGGCGATCCCGGCTCCGGCGGATTCGGAGCTCCGGGAGAGGCCCGGGCAGAGTCCGGGGCGCCGCGGTTTCCAGAGGTCTGCGGGCCACACCTGAGCACCCGTGACTCATTAACCAGTCTGCGAGCACCAGCCCTGCCTGGCAAACACCAGCTCAGCAGCCGTCCCAGCCCCGCGTCCGCTCCAGAACCTCAATCCAGGAGCTCCCATTCTACTGACTACACGGGAACAGCAGGTTTATCCACCCTTAGAAGCCCAAGAACATTCCCCCATCTCAAATTCAGGAAAAAACAAGTCTATGTATAYATATTCCAGCCAGTCATTAGTCCCTGCAATGTTCTGCCTTGCATCTCAGCTGTTTCCCTRGCCATGACCAGGGGACAGTACCTCAAGGCAGCCCCAGAGAGCTTCAGCACTTTGGTTATACTAACTCTTACCAACACCTTTGCTCGTCCTCAGTGTACAGGAGCCTTGTTTGTGGGGAYGGGCTGCTTCAGACAGGCTGGACAGTGCTTGATGTCTGGTCACTGCTCCTATAATACATAGGAATGTAAATGATAAATATATAAGACYAAAGGCTCAGATGGAGTCCCACAGCTGCGGGAATGCCCTCGGACAATCCCTTTGGAAGAGAAAGAACGGCTCGTGTGTTGTCAGACGGGCTCTAGAAGGTCCATACCCATCACTGGAGGGTCCCTGTGTCCCCTCCTCAGAAGGCAGGAAGCACCAGCTCGCCTATAAAACCCATGAGCTTCTCTGACCATGCACCAAGATGAGACCCCGGTGACACGGCGGGGTCCTGCTGAGGAGGGGACCTCTCCCTGCAGCTGTAGACAGCTGCAAATGCTTCGTATTTTGCATAAAAGGAGAAACCTGCAGTAAATTCACCCATGCTACGAGCTTGCCCGTGCTCAGGAACACCAAGTGCTTGGAAACACAGAGCAAAGCATTAGAGAACTTGGCCACGGGCAGGAAGAGACAGATCGTGAGTCACTGCTCTCGCAGGAGTCGCCCTCGCTGCAGCTCTGCCTGTCTGCATAGTTTTTGTCAGAGATTAGCGCGGAGGAATGCTAGAAAGCCCCACAAACCCACAAAACGGGTTTGCGGGAACTCAAACCTGGAGGCAAAGGGACAAAACAAGCGGCAGCCCCYGCACGCCACCACCGAGACCAGCTAACCTCGCACCCCTGCTCACTGACRCAACTCACTCGTGGTTTTCTTCTCCCCGTGTGCACCTCAGCTTTCTGAAGCCACTTAGAAATAGATCAGTCGGCTTTCTTGGGGACAAAACACAGTGTGAGATGACACGAGACGTGGCGGCCTCCGGAGATGCCYGTGCTCGGCATCCTTGGGTCGGGTGCACAGGGCGAGAAGCAATGGGGAAGGAAAAAGGCCTCGTGCCCTGAGTCTGCCCCTGTGYGGGACATGGGCAGGGGTCAGTCATTTCACAGAACGCAAGACGGGCCGTTCTACACGTGGCCCCGTTGGACTTGCCAGGCCTGAAGCAAAGCCCTAGATCCAGGGCACATGGATACGGTTTTGCTGGCGAGAGGGGTGGGCTCCTTACAAACCARTTCTGTATCAGAGAGGGCAAACAGAGCGAGCAAGAGAAAGAAAACATGCAAGGGAGCATTCCCGTGGATCTTTTAAGCAGCTCAGCAAAATGCTTAGGCACCTGGACCCAAGCTGTGCCTTAATGGGATGCACTCGCTTACCTCTGATCTCCAGCACACCCGGTCTCTCTTTCAGTTCTTGTCTGGGTTGGCCCTTTGCAACGTGCATCTGCCTCCTGTGCAAGGTAAGAGCTACCCAGACCCCAAATACAACCCCGTGGGTTTGCACGGGCACCCGGGACCTCTGGGCACGCAGCGGGTGATGCGCAGGATGCCCAGACACGAGGGCAGCGCCGGGCTCTGCTCTGCCGCGCTCGGGGCGACCGAGCCGGGAACGGACCCACAAGCAGCCTCGGGGAGCTCTGCTCCTCCAGGAAGGCACCCGGCGAGCTCCGTGAACTGCTGCTCATCCTCCCTGCCTTGAAATGAAAGCGGAGGCCGCCTGCGGAGCCAGATAACAGCGCTGGAAATAGGCCGGGGAGGATAACAAGTGCTGAGCGCAGCCGGGGAGGTGGGGGCTGCTTGCAACGAGCAGAGATCGGAGCAGACGCGTCCTCCTTCCCCCCCCGGTGAAGGCAGGACAGGGCTAAGTGAAGGCAGGAGGGTGCCAGGAGCAGCTCACCCACCCAGGYCCCCTTGCCCTGGCTGGGGCTTGGGGACACCCCCTGCACGGGGCAGCGCATCCCGCTGCCACCCCCCAGAGCCGGGGGCTTCCCCCTGCCCGGCTCCCACCGCAGCTCCATAGAGGAGAACAGCCCCAGGAAGGAAGAGCAGCCTCCTCATCCCAATAGCGGGCACCCCGTGCCACCAAGAAGCCACCAGCACCTCGGGACGGGCTCCAGGTCCTCCCCAGCCCCTCGGACACACGCAGCGGTCCCGGCTCCGCTTACCTGCGGCGCGGCTCGGGGATGCCGCCGCTCGCGGGCGCCGCGGGCTCCGAGTCACCGCGTCCCTCCGGCCGCCCAGACAAAGGCGGCTCAGGCCCGAACAAGCCCGGACACGTCCCGAGAAGCCTCTTCCTGAGCCTGCCCAGCCGCACGCGGCAGAGCGGGGCGGCCCCGGGCGGCCGGCTGCCTTGCGGGACGGGACGCGGTGGTGGACGCGGGACGCAGAGCGCTCGGGCAACGCTCGGGTTTCCTCTATTCCGCCCCGCAGCAGGAAGGCGACCGGGTTCCTCCAGCACGCCGCCGCCCAAGGGACCCGTCCCGCAGCCCCCCCCGCTCTGCCGCGCACAGCGAGGATGAGGAGGGAGGCTCTTCACAGCCCCGGAGCAGCCCTCACCTGCACGCAGCTAATGAGCAAGGAGCCCTTCGGAGCCGGGACTGCGGCCACTGCCGCCTCTCCGCTCCCAGGTGTCCCCCTGCTCCTTCCTATCAGCAAGGATTCACATCCACTTTGCTCATTATTAATAAGGTTTCAGGGACAGATTCTGCTTTCCGGGCTGCACAAGCCCAGGGCTGCCCTGCTGCTGGGCTGGGTGACTTTGCTGTTACCTATTTAGGCAAGGAGGAAGTTCAACCCACTACATACACCAATGATAATGTGACAAAAGACCCATAAACAAGCAAGTCTGCATTTTTGTTCTTAAAAGCATAGCAGATATCCATACAGACCACCCCACACTATAACATTTTTAATAGCAATGAATGGAGCCCCTCTGAAGCTCCTAATGCCCACAAAAGTGTTGCTGACTTGTACAAGAGATGCCCACCGCTTCCTCTAGATACAGTTTTGATCAGAATTAGAGAAAGGAGCAATTTATTGCTACTCCCAACACACACCTTCATGCCAGCACGTGGCAACAACAGACAGGGCACAGGCAAAACTGACCCCAGGCATTTTCACGTCCAGCATTTGGGATGGCAAAATGAAGATACGGATCAAGGCGGCCCTTGGGCACAGGATTGAGACAGACTCTTACAGAGGAAGAGAAACGGAGCCAGTGGCTCAGCTGAACACTGAGACCCTAATGCAGACCCTACATCCACTACCTGCTTGCACGGCAGCAGATCTCTTCCCCTCTCCGCTGCTCCCCAGAACTGCCTCCTTTTCCCCCCTGTACGATGCAGGGCTCTTCCTAGAGGATGCTCTGCCTGCRAAGAGCAGCAAAAACCAGCAGGAGAGGAAGGCACCTCCCAGCATGGCACAAATGGGAATATCTACAAGGATGAAAGGCCTGAGGGAACCAGGTTACCTGGGGAYGGCTTGGATAAACCCCTGCTTTCTGTGCAGGTGTCACTTGATATGGAATAACCTCTCCAGCCCGGGCAGGGGGCTGGGATAGGAACCCCCCAGCCSGGAGCAGATCCCGGTCTTGCAGCACTGCTGTTCTTGCCTGTCTTGGGRCACCTTCCACTCCCAGGTTGCAGCACCATCGGAAGCTCCCAGGTGCATCCGTGGCTGCACAAACCTCCTGGTTTAGAGCTATTCCGCACGTGGATTCCTTCAGGTTGGCCTTGTGGCATCCCCACAGGTCAGGGCAAGGCTGGAGGCTCCCTTTAAAACCAATGTCTGAAGCCAAATGCTCGAGATTTGGCCAGCACAGGTATCAATCTGACACCACCAAAGTGGATTTAACAGCTGGAGCACCAGCCCTACCCGCTGCTGAGCACAGAGAGGGGCCAGCAGAGCTGCTCGTGCTGCGGTTTGAGCTCAGCCCAATCCGTCCGGAGAGTTTAGGGCTCTGTGGACACGTGGGGAAGCAGGAACTGCTCTCACTGACCACGAGCCGCCTTCAGACACGACCCGAGGGCAGGGTGGGAAGTGCGGGATGCTGCTGCCGTGCCCTTTGCAGGAGGAGCTGGCTGCGCTCACCTAGCTTAAACCAAGCCAGAACACTCGGACAGCAGCAGAGCATTAGTCTGGGTGCTGAATCTCCATCCCTAATGGTGGATTATTCCATTTTCAAGTCCAGGTGAGGCACCTTTCAGGCATTCTGCATCAGAGCAGCAGGCTATGACATTAACTGAATGTGTTAACACGGCCTAGGGGTCAAAGGACCTCACCAGACCCCTTCTGTCCTCAGACTCTAGGGAACTACCATCTGAATGTGGAGATGCTTTAAATCACATTCCGCCTTTGCAATTACACAAGGCCCCAACCACCTCCCTTCCATTCCAGTCCCATCCCAAACAGAGCCACTATGGAAGAGGTGCATGAATCCTGCCAGGGAAAGGAAATGCCACCACAGGTCACTAGCAGGTGACTTCTCTTCCGTCAGAAAGCATCGATTTAGTTCATAAGGGGAGAATCACCCAAGGGAAGAACACCTTAAGAAAATATACCTCCTAAACACAGGTCTGAAACACCAACCATGTCTACACACCAGGAGCTAATCAGCCTCCTTCTGCAGTGAGCAGCAACTCAGCTCCCATTTGCTTCTCCTACTACCTTATTTCACAGCCAAAAACCTGTTTAAACCTCACCAGGAGAGTTCTCTCTGAAGCTCCTGGTCTCCAAGGCACCTTCCCTCCCAATGCTTTTCTAGGTAATTAGGCCTTAGGACACCCTTGCAACCCTTTACAAAAATACAGAACTAGAAGCAGAGGCACCGAGCAAGGAACTAAGTTCCAGGCAGTYGAGTGTTTGCAGTAACAGATAAAACACCTGAATGCTCAGGCTGAAGGGGCTTCGTCATTCSGATAGTCTCCTTGGACTTGCTCACACAAGCACCAGTTGCAGGATGGGGATTTCTCTTCCCAAGGTTCCCTTCCCTCCTCCTAAGCTGCYGGGAGCTGGAGGAAGCAGGGCACTAATCTCTGCACCACACGGATGGCAGCTGGTGCTAGCTCCGTGACACACTGACATGGTCTGAAATTCCCATTTCGGGAAGGATTTGCAGGGCCAGCACTGGAYTGAGGCACACTGGAGCACCCAGACAGACAGAGCTGGAACTGAGACACTTTAGCAAGTTCTGCCTTGCTTCGTGGTGCAAAAACCTGCTCCTGCAGTGCCAGGGAAAGCAGAGGACAAGGCAGTCACGTTGCTTCCCCAGGAAGGGGCCGCTCCAGCCTCCCATCTTCCAGGATGGAGGGATTGCTCCTGCTCGGCACCGTAGCACTCAGGGCAGCGCAGGGACTCGCAGCATTAGGGGACCACGTGCAGCAGCAACCCTGGACCCAGGTCCAGGTACAAACTGACAGAAAGGTGACAAGAGAGAGGCTTTTGTACCAGGGTCATAAAAGCAGAGTCACAAGGAGCTCAAGTCACCCAGGCCTCTCCCTGGGCTAGGGTTAGGGCTAATTGCAGGTCGCCCTGTCCATCCATCAGCACTGCCCRTGTGTGCAGCAATACTCCACTTACCTCCCTCTGCAGAGGGCAAGCAGCAGGGCGACCATCAGCCTCTTGCATGGTTTTGCCTATTGAAAGAGCGTGAAGATGCTTCCAAACTCATTCAACTAATCTCTCCAGGGGCACAGATCCAGCCTTAGCGTTTGCTCTGTCAAGCATCTAGCGGGGACTGAGCTAAGAATAGTAGCCGGGGTAAGRGATAGAGCTTGCTGGTGGGATTAGCTGAAGCAATTACAGGTAGCAAATCCCGGCTCTTCAGAGGCTTTGCCGTGGAGCAGCAATGCTGCTTTCCTTGCAGAGGGCTCTTCTCCACCCGACCGCGGCCTGGGCTCCGCTGCAGCTTCGTGAGCTGCTGCTTCCCTCTGCTGGGAGCCGAGCAGGGGAAGCAGGAGCTTGGTCCTTCTCCGAACCCCGGGGCATCGCGGCTGGTGGTTTGTGGCACATTCCAGGTCTGGGGGAGCAATGGGTTTCCAGCAGCAGCAGCAGCTCAGCTGCATCACGGCAGGGCTGTCACTGACACCTTGGCTCAAGCAGCCGCCCGCCCGCTGTCACCCCTGCACCCCAGGCATCCTCACGAAGCGACCGCCACAAGAAGCAATACTTGAGSTCAACCCTCATCCAAGCCCCTGCTCGCTCCTGTCTCACAGGAAGCCGCTCTGGCCCAYGGAGCTGCCACCACGTCCCCCCGAGCAGACCCACAGCAGTCCAGAGCTGTGGAGAAGGTCCATACGGGTCTCCACGTCCCTCCTGGTAGCGCTGCAGGAGGGGAACACGGAGGGGAGMCCAGCTTCAAACCAGGCTGCACGGGCACCCAAATGCAAGCCCAGCACCTAGTCCACGGAGCTGTTTATAGACAGTGCACCAGGAGGGCTATTGATAGGACAAAACCCAGTGACACTGCCAGTAACCCGGCTCCAAGTTGAGAGCTTCGTTCCCAGAAACACTCATGACATGTAAATCACTCAGCCTCTCAAAATAGAGCGCTTGAACATAAACAGCAGCTGAATATCAGTATCGTGAACGACACCTTCCGACAGAAACACGTCCATCACGCCGTGCTCAGCTCATGTGCTGCATGGGAATAGGCAAATTGGGAGCAATTTACTACTACAGGCAGACTTATTTTTCCCCACAGACACAAGGTTTTCTGCAAATTGTACTTCTCCCATGGACTACCAGCTCACTAGCACTGTGGAAAACTGCATTTAAGGCAACCAAGGTGTCTTCTTCACCTCAACATTACGACTCCACGACAAGGTACTAGGCTAAGGGGTTAATTTAGAGACAGTCAAGGGAAAGAGGCCTTAACATCCCCTCTTGCGACGCCTTCCAAAGCAGGGGTGATGAAGTCGGTGCTGCTGTAGCAGGCTGTGCTGCCAACAGGTCCAGCTGCAGCAGTGTCCCCTTCAAAGGCACTTGGAGCCCTCGGCAGAGCGTGGCCAGCAGCCCTGCACCTCCCRCATTGCTCTCGCGTCGCTGCTTTGGTGCAATTCCCCTCAGACAGAGGGTATTAAAAGCGCTGCCAAYGTGGCCTGCGGGTTGCTGCCTTGCCCTGCAGCGGCTGCATGCTTTTTTGGGGGGGCAGAAAAGGTTATTACCCCTTGAAGGGCTCTAACGCCTAGCRTGTGCATGCACTGCCTGTCGTCTCGCTGTGCCTCCGGGCACAGCCCMGGCACCACATTCCTGCTGCAGTGACTCCAGTCCAAGCCTCACCTGCACTGCATCAGCTGTCATCAGTCCCGTTGGGCTACGGTCCCTTTCCCTCAACCCTGCCGCTGCATCGGTCATCGTAGCCCCCGGAACGCAACCCCTTGGCTCAGGCAGTCGCAGAGCCGATGCTGCAGCGCTGGTTTGTCACCCACGTCCAGCGCACCTACAGCAACCACATCCCCCCCTCCACCCCGCGCGCATTCCCGGGAGCGCTCCAACAAACCCCCCGGGAAGCGGGGCTGCAGTGGCCCTTGCTGCAGCTGAAGGACATCCGGGAGGACACGGCACTCGTGCCATGGRCTTGGCCAACGCCATCGCTAAGTGATTTGGGGAGGGGAGCAGAGCACAGGGCTTGGCTGCCACAGTGCTGGCAGCAGCATCTTTCAGCACCCCCCCTCCTCCCCTGCCCGCAGTGTCCTTCTTGGCAGGAGGGTTTTCACAGAGGGCTTTTGCTGCAGTGCATCACAGAGGGGGACTTGCCAGCCAGCAGCACGCCCCGTCTTGCCTCCTCCTCCTCACCCTTCCCCTGCCTGCACCCCGCTGATGCTTGGAAACTGGACACCGGATGACCTAGCCCGTCTCCAGGCCCGAGCTTCCGACGAGGAGCGGGACGTGGCTGCACCGCCGCTCCCTCAGCCTCCTCCGGGCACCCGTGGGGATGCTGCAGGTTTTCCGCATGCCCTARCCCCGCTCTGCAGCTTCTCCGCTGGGGACAAGCCGGTTTCGTTAGCCCTGCAGACAAGGTCTCAGGGAGAGGAAGCTCTCCCTCGCATTCAGCCCGGGCTCTACTCGCTCGGAGCTGCACCCCAGCTCTAACTCGCACCCGAACCCAAACCCCCAGGTAATTCACCGACAGGCCTCAGTGACCACCTCCATCCTGCCCTTCAGCTTAAGGGCTTTTGCTTCCAGCCACCCTTTGCCCGGGGCGGTTGGGACGCTGCTATGGAGCACAGCAGATGGTCCCACACGCTGCATGGGGGACCCCAGCTAACGTGGCATGTCCTGCCACGGGCAGCGCTGCTGCATTAACACAGCGGCTGTTCAAACCAGATTTGAAGAGTGTTCTCCACCATGCAGATATTCATGGAAAACGGGAGGTATAGGGAGCCTGGCAGCTCCACAGGAGCCAAAGGAGCCCATTAGGGCTGAACACAACCCACAGTTTTCTCCCATTTTCCTCCCACCTGACAGTGACCTTCAAGGCTGACCATGGCTCTCTACTTATTTTTTTCCCCCTCCTAATCAAGTCATTAAATCAACTGACTCTGCTCCTTCCTAGGAGCAAGATGGGCAAAGAATTTATGACTGATGTTAAATTACAATCCCCAGATACTTTAAACCTAAAACTTCGCACCAACAATTCAAGGTCAGCACCTGCTCCAAGGCCCTTTCTTCGGGTCTCTTGGAGATTTACTCAGGGAGCTTCCTGGGATGGGGACTTGACTTAGATTTCACCRGTTTGAACCCAGAYTTCTTACTAAATCAYAAGGAGCATCCTGTGCCAACCATCRAAATCAATAGGAGGGAGCCAAGAGCAGAGGACCTTCCCCATCACCGGTAGGTTTYTCAAGGAGCTGAGTTTTGCCCTTGCTTTACAGACCCTTCTGCAGTCACTCGCTGCAGAACACGGATGCCAACGCAAGGGGCTTCAGCTTGGCCAAATATCAGCTCCTGCTCACTCAGCAGTGGGGAACCGTCCTTCTCARAAGGCCTAAAGCAGGGGGAGGCACGAGATGGGGAGCCGAAGGGCAACCCCATCGCAGCCCGGCTCGCCCAATTACATATTCCRAGAGTAGAGCCAGAAAACATCAATATAACGTCTTCAGAGCATTTACACCCAGGCGGAGAAGTAGAGGGAACCATTATGATTCCCAGCACAYGGGAATTCTTGCATTCACATGCCAGCTGGGGGTGGACAAAGCAATTTGCAGCRGCCGGTAAAGAGTTTTGCCACCTTGGTGCACCGCGTTGCACAACCCAGCGCGGGCGACGGGCAGCGGTTCCCCCAACCCCTGCAGTGCCGAGCACTCCGGCTCTGCAGGGAAGGAGCCGACCGCAGGAATCTGGGGAGGTTTTGAGCCCGTCTCCATCCCTCATCCCACTCCAGATATTCCAGGTTCTGGTGGAAAACGGGCAGCGCTGGATGCTAGACAGAAGCGCTCAGGAAGGACAAGACTTCCCAGTTCTCCACAGGCACTGGCAGTACCAACAGCCCTGCAGTTTGGAGCAGTTTTTAAATTCCCCTTGGCACAAGAGGCCCTTCCTCACGCTGCCCATTTATTTCTCCCCCATAAAGGCACTTCTCCCCAGGGCAGCGATTCACAGCACCTGGGCTTAGGGCAAGGGGGAATAAGYCATTCCTTAACCAGGGAGGGTGGGAAGCAGCACCTTAACCTGGAGACATGCATCCCCCAGGCCCAGCACGCAGCCTGCTGCTGCACTGCAATGGGCAGCAAGGACCCGAGCTAAAAACACAGACTCATCCCAATACCTAAGGGAGGCGCCTTTTGCAGCGGGGCACCGGGAGCAAAACCCGTGATCTCTGCCATAAATAAGGCAGGCTGCTGCCATCTGAGCTGAGCTTTAACCATTGCTGAGGCAGCCCCTGGGGATGGGTAGCAAAGTCATTAGCCCCTGCAGTCGCCCTCCTTGCCCACGCAGGGAGGGATCCGCTGGCAGCGCTGGCCCCAGCCAAGAGCACCGGGGCTCCATGCAAGCCCATGAGCCCCAGCAGCAACACCCTCTCCTTACGTTTCCTCCATTTCTGAGGACTCCTCAACTCTCACGGCATGGCCGGATGCGCTAGGCACCCAAAGAGCTAAAAACTCGCCCCGAAATCAGTATGGCAGCCAGAACAAACCACCACCCTCCTCTCCAGAGCCTGGCATTGAAGGAGGAAAGGAGCTGGAAYAGCCCAACTGGACACAGAGTGTTCAAGTGACACCAGACTTCCCAGGASCGCGTCCCTCACTATCCACATGCTACCCATTACCCCAATCACTGCAGGGACAGCACCAGGAGTTTAATGTGGTGCTGGAGCTGCTGCACTCCAGCTGACCAGCACTTAATCCACCCTGAAGATGCCTCCCCAGCAGTGCCAAGCAAGAGCTGCCAGCACCGTGACAGCATCAGGTTCGCCCTCCCTCCTCCTTGACTCATGCRCTGGATGTCTGGAGCATTTTTCTTCACGTTACTCAGCTTTCAGCACTGCCCTTAACTTCCTTACACTGCCATGTAATGCATGAGTCTTCACCTGAATGGGATACCATGCTGCAACCCTTCAGGGATTCCCRTCAAAGTGCACAAACGCTGGATTTGTCTTCCGTCCCCTTTAAYCACGGCTGTTTTTGCTGTGTTTAGTACAGAGTTATCTTGTCTAGGCTGCCAGGAAGAAGGGAACCCTCTCAGGATGCCCCAGTGCCCATTCCTAGAAATGGGAACGGCTGAGGATTTGCTGCTGCTTAGCTGGGCTCTCCTGCAGCTCTCAGGCTTTCACCACTTGCACTGCCCTTGCTGAAGCCTGTTTTTTTCCTCCAATTTGAGGAATTTTATTTCTTTTTGCATGCTCTTATTGCCCTCCATAATGTCCATACCTTGAAACACCTTCGGTTGTATTCGCTMCCTCAGGGTGATTTGTGACAATCATGATATTGGTTCAATCACCTGTTTTGCATCCATTCTGTGAAATAGAGGGGCTCCTCATAAATGCCACAAGCTTAATTTCATTTTAAAAGTCCTTTAATTAAGTCCCACTGCTTGCTAATATAATGATGCGAGGCAAACTAGTAACAACTGGCTGCAAACTCACTGCATCACAGCCCTTTGGGGTTTTCAGTTATGATTTACATGGCAAAGTTTCATGTTTGGTCCTTACATGTCATCCATGGCTTCCCTTAAAGCTAGAGAGTTTTCCTGATTGAAAAAAAAAAACAGGAAAACTTGCAAATAAAGGAGTTATTTGCATTTGGGTGTGCCAAGGGACTTGCCTGCACCATTGCCTTGTAGTGTGACCTTGARAGATCAAGCCTGGGTCCCAGCTTCCCTCCTCTGCAAGGAAGAGAGCACTTTTCCTATGGATCCAAGTGACTTTTCCTAGTCCTTGGACAAGCATGAGACTAAAAAGGCACCGCAATTATTCCAGATCCATCAAGATACACCAGCACCCTCAAATAAAGCTGCAGGCAYGAGTAATTGCCCTGGCCTCAGTGGAGACAAGAGCATCCCCACGGCTGTCARGAAGCATCCCTAAAGCAGGAAAACCAATATTTGGGCATTTCARACGTTGCTAATGTCATCCAGCCACCCTGCAGCAGCAGCAGCAAGGACCTAACTTGGCGTGGGCTGTAACACCCGGCTGCCGAGCAGCTTTTCCAGCCCCACGCCGAGGACGTGGAATCCGTATCCACCGGGATTCCAGCTCCGCTGGTGTTTCAACAGAATCACTAATTGCTCAAACTGCATTTTTCCCCTTGCCCCATTCATCCATACAAGCTACTGAGTCTGGGGAACTGAAGCTGCATTTGAATCTAAGGTGGGTATTTTTATACTAGGCAACTGCAAACTGTTAGCAAACATTGGAGTTTGGGAAGTCACTCGGATATAATTTAGTCCTCATCCCGTTAAGGAATTGTGTTCACATGGCACACRTCCAGCAAATACAGGCTCTGCCTCTGCAGCGAAGGCTGCAATAACATTTGCTCAAGATTAATTCAACTTTTGGAGGCTGTAGGAAGGCACCAGCCCTTGGAGGTCATGAGATCACTCTTCTTGGATTTATATAAAAAAAAAAGAAGCTTCTTTTCAGCTCAGTTCAGCAGCTCTGAGCACCCAAGGACACATTCCTCTGGGGCAAGGGTGCTGAAGCTGCGGTRTAAGATGCATTCACAATTCACAAGATGCTTTTGCAGCTCATTTTTAGGTATTAAGTTTAAAAAAAACCAAAAAATTCAAGGCAGCCGGGGCTGCACAAGCCCCATTCCCAGCTCCAGGCTCCGGAGAGCTCCGGAGCAGCAGGGAAAGGGGAATCCCTGGCTGCTGCCGCTGCTTTGCAGATCACTTGAAGGAGAAAAGCTCTGGCACCACTGCACTCTTAAAGCTGCAGTGCCCCATTCCTCCTCCATCCCCCTGCATCCCGCTACATCCCCCTATTTCTTCAAGGCAGGGGACAGGCAGCAGGAGCAGGGAGACGGTCTGAGTGGTGCCGACACAGGGGGGGACACACGGGAAGTTTCCTTCCCTGCAGCTCTGCAGCAGCAGCAGCAGGTCAGCGCATCCTGATGTGCTCCTGCAAAGGCTCTGCAGCGAGCACGGGGCTCCGACTGCAGCACAAATGCACCAGCCCAGAGGCATTAGAAAACCACCCCCCCATCGGCTTGCAAACAAAAAAGAAAAAATATCTATCAGCAGAGATGATACAAAAATATTAAGCTGCATGAAAACAGTTTCAGATTTTTTTCTTTTTAAATAGTTTAATAAAACCAAACCACCCAGGCAGCTCTGACTCAGCCTCCCTCATATTGGTCCCAGGAAGGATGATATAGACAAATAAAAAAAAAAGAAAACGAACTAGGTGCAATTCAATTAGCAAGCACCCGCCAGAARTGGGACCTTTTTTTAGCCATGTCATTATAGAGACACCCCCTATTCATGCAGGAGGGAGGATCACCCTAAACCGCCCCCCTCCCGCAGGCAGCAGAGCCTCCATCGGGGCAGGTTAGGAAGCGCCCCCCCTGCAGCCCAGGTCCCCCCTTACCCCGCTGGGCTCCACAGGGATGAAGAGGCATCCGGAGCCGCAAAAGTTGCCGGCTGCTTCTCCCGGGCGGGAGGCAGGAGCTGGCATAAGTAGTGCCAGCCGGGTCCTCGCACTCCAGCGATGCCGGGGGAGCCCGGAGCTCTTCAGGCGAGCAAGAGGAGAAGGGGGGGAGGAGGGAGCTAAAAAGTCTTAAATCCCTGACACTGCAAGAACCCTGGTCCTATCGGAGGGTCTGAAAAGCGGGAGCGCGCCTGGCACAGGCTCCTTCCCTGACGAGGCAGGGATTGAGCCGTTCTGCTGCTCGCTGGGCTCGCCTCGCCTGCTGGCGCTGCTCTTGCAAAGGGAAAAAGAACCCAAGTACATCAGGCGCGTGCATGAGTCTCCCAGAAACACCCATCTCCCCCCAGAGCTGATTTAAACTTAGGGAATGCACACAGGATGGAGCTTGGGAGGCTGCACTGCCTGCTCAGGCAGGCAAAGGTGCAAAGATGCAGGGAGAAGGAGCTGGCTCCGGTCAGGAAGGGCAGGAGATGCCYGGGAAGAACCTGCACTGCTCAGGTGCCACCCGCCTCAACCATAGGAAGAATTTAGGTACAACTGCAAGTGCCAATATCAGCACACTCTGTCCTGCCTCGCCTAGAAATGCACACAYGTTGCACAGCTTTTAGGGGGTCTGTGCTTCTTCCCAATGCACACACCTAATCAGGACCCTGCCACAACTCCAGTAAAGCTATAGAACAGCTCAGCACCAGTGAACCCGTGCCCTATTCCTGCTGGTTTGCTAGGATATTTGAGGGAAAAGCTACTCAGTTGATCAAGCCATTAGAAGGCTACAGCTGGTGAAGCTGGGCAGACCCCTGCATTTCAGGGTGAATTCAGCCCCCTGCTTTTATGGGAGAGGGTCAATAGGACAAAGGCATCATGCCCATTCCCTTTTCTTTCTTGGGGCAAGTGACAATCAGCATTGCAGGTATGAAGAAACYGTGTCCAGGAGGGATTCTCTTTGCAGCCAAGGGATACCAGCCAGTAACCATCCATGWGCTGCTCTTCCAGTCCCTGTGCTGAGCGAGATGCAGGAAGGGGAGAGYGTTTAAGCTCAAGGTTACTGCAGGATATGGCCGGGGGTTAAGGCAGGCACCTACCAAGGCAGGCAGCACTCTGTACGTGGGCAAGAGCTCRGCTTGGGAGCCACCAACTGCAGAGGGAGAGTTTGGAAACATGTTAATTTTTCATCCACATACTTCAATGCAACATGACCAGATGCCAAGTGTACACCAGGGTCAATCTAAATTTATTATTGCTRTTTGGTACTACCCTTGAAAGCTTTTAGGTTAAGTTTTCTCCAGATATGCTGAATCCCCACATGCCCCAAAGAGCCCTGGGCACTGCTGGAAAAGCTGATCCTTCCCTTCACATCTTCCCCGCTCCCATTTGGTTATTAGCTTTTCTTGGCCACTTGCACAACCCAAACGCTCAGGACCCCTATTGCTTGTTGGGGAGACACACTACACACAGACCCAGGGTGCAGGGAGACATTGTCACCCATCGATAGGCACCCAGGCTCCTACCCTGCTCCCTTTACCCACTGCAGAAGCAATATGCTCAAGTCCCTGGGAAGAACAGCAGCATTCACCCCTCAGTCTTTATGCAGGTTTATGAGCCCTGCTACCAGCACTGGGCTGCTGCCACCACTGCATGGCAGCGCTGGCACCAGGGGCCCCTTTTCCTTTGCAGGCTTCAGTCGCATTGCAAAGGAGCCCGAGATCAGCAGCAAGGCAGAGACACCCCAGGTGTCAAATACTTCACTGCCACRTTGCTAATCTTCCCCAAGGACCTGGAAAGATTGAGTTACTTGTGTATTTCCCAACATTTGAAGGCTGCTCACTGTCCAAACCAGARAAACATGGTTAATCTATAGGGGATAAGAGGGGGAAAAAAAAAGCAGCCCTGGTGAGAAGARCTCCAGTGCTCAGCCCCTGTGCAACATGCCAAGGACTGCGCCGAGCAACATGCGCCATCCCAAATCCTGCACCAATCTGCTGCTGCAATAGGGATCGTTACTATTAACGTGGCTGTGTGTATCCTGGCACACCTCGCTTTGCTGCAAGAGGAAACACACGCCGCGATCAAGGAGGACCTTTAAATCTTGATCAATCTCCGTTTAATCGTGCCACGGCATTCAGTCAAGGGCAGAGGGGTATCTTGCAGACTTTGCTTTCCCATTCGGCTGTCACGTGCTCAGATGACTATTGACTTTCCCCGGCTGTATCCATGCATGCAGCAGCCCCGGGCAGAGCAGGGCTGACACGCAGCATTGCTCCCCACGGGATCAGGCACCACCACCAGCCGCAGCACGATTTACGGCACACCAGAGTGCTCTGCAGCTCTGATAGCGCCTTTGCTTGCGACTGAACAGCCTTCCTAAACTTCCTGGGCAGGATGAATGACCCTGCTGCAACAGCTAAACCTGCAGCACTCAATGATAAATGAACATTAAAAAAAAMMCCCCACAGACAYTGACATTCAATGTCACATCGTGCACTCAGGATGATTAAAAACCTGGGGCCGAAGACGTGAAACTCCAAGCAGGAGCTGGCACGTCCCTAGACGAGAAAGATTTAGTGTGGTTTAAAGGTATATTCTTAAATAGCGCAATTGTTCCGTGCTCTCCATTTTGCTTTTGCATCTGGAACAACCGTAATGAAGACACCAGTTCATTGGGAAGCCGATTCCCAGCACAGTATTATGCATTAGAGATTGCAGAAGTCCAGCGTGCCAACCCATTGATCAAGACCCAGCCAGGCGCATATGGGGGACCCCAGGTAGTGGCACCAGCAGCAGCACCACCAGGACCTGCCCAGCTGCAGAGAAGGGGCCATGCGAGCCATTGAGGGCTCCCAATACAGGGTGGGCTCTGGGGGGACACAGAGATGACTCTCACCATGCCAGAACCAAGGAAACCCCTTCATCCCTAAGCTCTTGTCCACTTTGAGCAGAGATTTCACCCTCTCTGTGCATGGTGCCTATGCAGGTCCTCCACAGCCACACAAAGTCTTCTTCCACTGCAGCACCCAGGGAAACTGCCCAGCTTCCCTCTCCCCCTCCTACACAAGGATATTTCCCTCTGTTCCCATGAAGAAACATTTATGTTTAGCCTGGAACTCAAGACTTCAATTTCTGTCCTCATTTAGCCCAAGACTGAAGCGACCGAATGCAGGTTCTCCTGGTGCAGGAATTTCTGGGGAGGATGCCAGGMCTTTATCTTTCATCTGCTGACCAAGCTGATGAGAGCATCACTCGGCTCAGAGGCAGAAAGGGAGCACGGCTGGTTCGAGGGGCTCCTTCCCTGCGGGTTCAGCTCAAGTACATGGCAAAGACCCCCCAGCTCCYCTCCCCAGAGCACTCCTGTCCCATGCAGCCCATGCACAGGGGACAGGGGCTGCATTGCRACTGCAGCAGGGCTGCATTGCTGCCAAAGGGCTCCAGGCACCTCCCTCAGTCTTTGGGGCCGAGCTCCACAGCRTTATGTCTTATTGCTGCTTAGTGATACTGGTGGGCAGGTAACCAGAACYGGCCAATAACACCTTTTATTCAGCCTCACATAGCAAGTCAGCTGCCCCACTCAAAGCCCATAGCTGTAAAGTGCTCACAGGCCCCAATTTCTGCAGCTCAGAAGCTGAAAGGAAAGGCACAAGCACTAGCAGGAGATGCTCTCAGGAGGCAAGCCTGCTCCGGCACTCACCTTGAGGTGTCTCAGCTTAACCCGGACAGGACGCAGCCCCTCAGCCCTGCTCTTGCCAGCCCACAGACAGAGCTGCTGTCACAGCCCTTAGCCCAAGCACAGTCCCGCTTTCCTGAAGCTCTGTATTTAGCTTTGCATTCCAATAGGACCCTTCCATAGCCCTTCAGCATCACTTTATAGCCAAAGGGACTAGCTCTGCTCCCAGCAACACGAGGCTGCTGGCCTAGAGCCTCCCAAGGGCTCAGCACGRTGRYACCAGGGCCACCAGCTCTGYAGGGCAAAGSGGGGGACACCCCAGGGCTGAAGAAKGGGGCCCCATCCACCCAAGTCCCCCCTGCAAACTCACCTCCTGAATCCCCCTCCTAAGCAAACGCCCTCTCAGCCCACGCTGCTSCAGCAACCARAGGAGCTCTCCCTCCTACAGGGCTTTTATTTGCTTGCAGCACATCTGCCTCCTTAATGGCCCTTCCCTCCCACACACCTTTTATTCCCTTATTGGTATCACAGGGCTCACCTGGTCCTCTGGGGGCTGYTGCTCTCAAGGGTGCAAACCAGAGCACAGGGGGCTGCAAAAGGAGATAAGGGAGCACATGTGTCCTGGTAGAGGGGTGTTCTGGCCCAAACCATCCCCTTCCTAGGCTTCTCCTTGCTCCAAACTATGCAGATATTAGAGATCCTTAATGAATCGGTTGAAATGTTTTTAGCAGGGTCAAAAAATCTCTTTTATCTTGACCTTCAGCTCAGAAATAGCTGCACCTTTTTTTTTCTAAAGACTTCCTCAAAATGACTGAATTAAGCAGACATCCCACGTGCTGTTCCAGCCTCGATGCTGGAAGTTTGCTRTCACATAACTCAGTGAAGAAAGGGTCTCTTAGTTAAAGGTGTCACTGTTCCCAACTTGCAGGTCCCTCTGTAGTAATAACATGAGTAGGGCCCCAGCTGTGCAGCTCATACAAGGCACCAGAAACAGTGCAAGGCCGGTAAAAGGGTAATATTCCCATTTTCTTCTTGTTTCAGTGCAGGAGACTGCAAAGAACACCCTCAGATTAACTTCCCAAAGCCAAGCAGAGCTATCGATGGGCACTGAAGAGWTAAACGTTCCCTATGGGATGCAGGGTTGATTCCTCTAAAGCTGCTAGCCAAATGCACACAGTAGAACACCCTGAGTGGTGCAGGGAGATCTCTGCAGCTGGGTCACTATGTGCAGCTGGCCCTTGCAGATGGGTTATTTACCCCCTTCACCAAGTTTAATTTGTTAATTTTCATCACCCAAGTTGTGCTCGTGGGATGRGGGGCTGCTGTAAGGAGCCCTCAGGCTCTGCCCAGTGCAGAGGCGCTCTGCAGTGGGGGATTGCAGGCACGTATATAATGTGGTGCTATATAATGTAGTGCAGGATGCTCCTGGGSAATCCGTGCACAGCTCTGCTGCTGCCGTAAAAATCACAGTGTGCAAAACCGCAGCGATTTTGCAGGCAAAGGTGGTGCCTGTGAACGCCAGCTGTTGATTAAGGGCTCTTAAAATATTCCTGTTAATTTTTCATGYTGCTGGAAGAGGCGAGGGTGGGAGCCCTGAGCAGCAGCGACCCTCAGGCCGGGGTACCCTGCCCGGGGCAGCGCCCGCCCGCCCG
>PTEX01000203.1:442684-457858 GCA_003342815.1 Eudromia elegans
CGGTTCGACCCGGGCCCAGTTCGACCGGGCCTGGGCCTGCTTGGCCTTGGCTCGGTCCCGCTGCGCCTCGCAGCCCGGAAGAGGCGGCCTGCGCAGGTGCCGTGGCTTGCACGGCCTTGCCTTGCATTGCGCTGCCGTGTCGCGCCTTGCTTTGCGCTGCTCTGCTGGCCTTTTTTCTCTTGTTTTTCTCTCTTTTTTTTTTCATGCATTTCTTGCCAGGCCGTGCTTGTTTTGCAACGCATTCCCAGCCTTGCTTTGCACTCCTTTCCCGTGCCCTGCCCTGCTCGGCCGGCGCTCCCGCTGTGGCCGGGGATGGGACCGGACTCGGTTCTGCAAAGCCCCGGGGTCGGGCGCTGCAAACCGAACCCGGCGCCTCTCCCCGCCCCGTGTGAARTTCACCCTCCTGAGGCACCCAATGCTGCCAGAACACCCTCCCCTGCACCTCTAGTCTTGCTCCTCGTGCTCGTCCCTGCCCGTTGACACCCGCAGACCGGTCTCCTTGGGGTTTATCTTGTCCTGATGCTGTTTATCTCCATCCGCAGCCCCCGGGGCGTCCTGCAAATCCCATCCACGTGCYCGGCCGGGCACGAGCACCTCGGCGACGCCGTGGCCGTCGCGCTGGTGCCTTTGCAATCTGCTCCCCTCACCCCGGTGGAGTAATTTTGCACGGGTGTGCTTGGAGCATTTGTACCAAAAAATGTAATTTTTTAATGTGAACGCTGCTGATTATCGGATGTGAAAGCAGTAAGCAAACAGCTCCGGGTTCACTGCGCTTTATTCCGGGCGGTGTAGCAAAGTGTTTTGCAATTGGGGATGTTGTGAAACTAGTTTTCAGTTGCCTGGTAAATAASTGTGACTGTGAAGCTCCATCTGCCAGGAATTTTCTTGGTGAATTTCTTCCTTTCCGTGGGTATTTGGAAAACCATTGACCCGCCCATCATCCTGTTCCCTACCTGAGCTCCCTGCGCAACGTGGCAGGAGCTGCGGCCTCCCAGGGTGGCATCGATCCCCTCTGGCTTACACCAGTGTAAACAYTGCTTTATGACACCGTGTCACTTTGTCATCGGCATGAAATAGAATGCAGACGTATAAATCCTGTGGGCGGGGAGGGAGAACCAGACCGTGGTCTCCCTTGCAGACCTYCAGCGTGGACTCGAGCAGAGCAGTGGAGTTTGTTGGGAAGGGGCTTTGGGGGAGGGATTTGCTGCATGCGTTTCACCATTCCTGGAAGCCGGGATTTTAGTGCTTCTCCTATTGCTTTCCAGAATGGAAAACCGGCTGCCTCCTCCCTGCTCTCCCCAGCCTGCAGCAAAAGGCTTTGCCGGGGTGCACGGATGGGCTGGGAGCTGCTGGCCCCAAAACGCTCCGTGTTCCGCTGCTGGGAATGGGAGGCCCGGCTCCGGTGCAGCCTCCCGTTTGCCAGGCAGGGAGACAAGCTGCCGTTATCTCGTTTGCAGCGCCGTGCTTGGCCTCGCTGCTGGTCGGGCGGGTTTGCCGGGTGGTCGGCTCGTCGCAGGCGGCGCGAGGGCGGCGAGGACCCGCCGGGCTCCGCAGAGCCGCTGCGTYGCTCAGGTGAGACCCGCGGGATCTGGATAGACCAAGGGGAGCGGGGACGCGTCCTCTACCCCCATGTGAAGGTCCCTCTGCCCACCGAGGGACTCTTTGATGCTCAATCCCTGCGTTTCTCAGTCAAGCTGTAGTGAAGCGTCCTCATTACTGTGGTGTGATGAAGCTGGTGCAAAGCTTGGTGAGGCTGGAGGAAGAAGCGATATATCGACGTAGCCTTTTCCTTTTGCCATCCAAAAATGGTTGGTAAAACGTCTTTACTGCCCGCATCCATGGTCTATRGGAATATTTCCCCACATAGGTAAAGTTAAAGGTTAAAATCCATCTAAGAGCCAAGTGCTTTAGTGTTAATTATCGCAAATATACCGACAGCTATGCTGCAGCTAAATGTGTAGAAAACAAAGTGGTGAGGGTGAGCTGTCTGATCTACGAGCTTCTGAAGCAATACTTGTATTGAGAGCAGTAGAAAATTACATTTTACCTTCTTGTTCTGGATTCTCTCTCGGGGTCTAAAGTCCTTGCTGTGTTTCTGGGTAGGGAGAACTAAGTATGGCRTTTCTCTTAGAAGCAGCTTCCTTTTAGATTAGAGAAGCAGGAATATAAAAGAGGAACTGGAGGGGCTGTTAGCGGCTGCAGGGATCTGAGCGGATTCTGAATGGCGAAGGCCAGTGCTGACATCCACACGTGGGCGATATAAAGTATTGCCCGTGTTGTTTTATGAGACCGTTTGGCTCCGGGTAGCTTGTCAGAGCCTGATTCCGCTGCGTTCCTGGGAATGGAGGTGCTCAGGAGTCATTAATGTGGAGSGCAATGAAGAAGAGCCTGCGAACTGGAGCCGCCGGCGCTCCTCGTTGAGCTGCTGTGACAATATTGACACGAAGCAACGCCGAGATAGCGCAGAGCAAAGTCCCACAGAGCGGGTTACGGAAAGCCCGAGTTTGGAGGCACGTGTGCTCATTCGGAGCCGGCTCTGAAATCCGCATTAAGAGAGATTTCAGCTCCCCAGTGTAAGGGCATTGACGCCTCCTCGTTAACCCAGCCGCAGGAGTAGCGCCYGTGGAGACACCTCTTGTAGGCTGCAGTCCTTTCCAGAGCCCCAATTCCTACTGCTGCTCAAATCCTAGCAGGGAGGGCGTTTGGGAAAAGCATCTAGATAGGAACCSCCTGGCTTGGATATCCTTGTTTTGTGTTGTGCGCTGTTGTGACATGGATTTTCCTTCTTAGTTGTGTCCTCTAGTGATCCCGGCCCTCCTGCTCCCGTGTCCGGGATGCTGCGGGACGTCCTGCGCGCGCTGCTGCTCCTGGCAGCCCTGCCGTGCCCGGCCGCGGTCTCCCAAGGCCACGTCTCCGTGATCCTGCTGGGAGCCACGGGCGACCTGGCCAAGAAGTACCTGTGGCAGGGTCTGTTCCAGCTCTACCTGGACCACGTGAGCGACGGCCACAGCTTCACGTTCCACGGGGCCGCGCTGGCCGCTCCGGAGCCGGGCCAGCGGCGCATGTTCGACGTGCTCAAGCGGCTCTCCTGCCCCGGGGACGAGGCTCCCGACCGCTGCGCCGTGCTCAAGGACCAGTTCCTGAGGCTGAGCCAGTACCACCAGCTGCAGAGTGCCGACGACTACACCGCGCTCAACAGGCACATCGAGGTGCTGCTCCGCCAGGAGGGCCTGGAGGAGGCGGGGAGGATTTTCTACTTCTCGGTGCCCCCGTTCGCCTACGCGGACATTGCCCGCCGCATTAACAGCAGCTGCAGGCCGCCCCGGGGCGCCTGGCTGCGCGTCGTGCTGGAGAAGCCCTTTGGCCACGACCTGGAGTCGGCCCGAGAGCTGGCTGCGGAGCTGTCCACCTTCTTCAGGGAGGAGGAGATGTACCGCGTGGACCACTACCTCGGCAAGCAGGTGGGCACCCCGCGCGGCGTGCCAGGAACGCTGGGCATCACTCAGGGAATGAATAAGCTTGGCCCGGAGGTGGGGATGAGGTTAAATCGCCCTGGTTTGGGAGCGAAGGTGCCCCGGTCTGCACACAAGCGGGGTTCCTGCCCGGCTGGCTGCAGGACTTGCAGGCCAAGTGGGTTCCTCCTTAAGCAGCTCTCTGTCATTTGCTCAGGCTGTTTGTAGCCTTCGGCCTCCGGTCTCCGAGATGGGTCCGTATCCCATCCTGAATCCATGCAGAGCTGCTCCAAGTCGTCTCCCAACGCTCCTTTTGCTGCAGATGGATCCGGACCATTAGTCCCAGCTGAGGCTGCACGACCTCGGGGGACAGGCACCCGCCTTGCCCTGCAGCTCTGTC
The DNA here is from genome assembly GCA_003342815.1 of Eudromia elegans. NCBI lineage: Eukaryota > Metazoa > Chordata > Aves > Tinamiformes > Tinamidae > Eudromia > Eudromia elegans. The sequence continues at coordinate 446,537 of PTEX01000203.1, forward strand.
CTCTTGCAGAGGGGAGGAAATCTGCACRCCAAGGCAGGACCTTCTCCCTCCAGCATGGCAAAGGTGCCCTGTCCAGAGGGACGCCCCGGTGTAGGGCTGTTTGCATGAGAGGGAAATGCAGAATTCCTCCAATCTTTGCACCAAGGTCAGGGCTTCGATTTCGCTGAATAAGCAACCCTTTTCCCTACTACGGTCCTCCCATCTCGTTCCGTCCCTATTAGCCYTGTCTTCTAGAAGCAGCTTTTAATTTTGGTGCGGTAGGGAGCTGACAGGGTTTTAGTTTTACAGGGCGCTTAGGAGAAGGTTTCCTCCCGCCGCAGGCTCCGCTCGGGGCATGGAGGACTGGCTGCTGCAGGGACAGCTTAGGACGTGCGCCYGCAGTGTCCCGGAGGGAACGTGCTCAAGGACGTGCCACCCTCGTTTCGGACGAATGGGACGTCCCATTTTGAAAGCAGCCCATTCCAGCCATGGTTTTGCTCAGAAAGGTGCATGTCCAGCTACAAGGACAGCGTCTGCTAAAAGGGAGGGATTTCTCTCTTTTTTTCTTCTTTTTCCCAGCAAGAGCCGATGTCTGTAGTGATACAAACATCTGATTTGGGGTATTTCAGTGCTTTGCAGCTGTACATTCATCCCAGCGCAGTCTGACTCAGCTCTTTGTCCACTGATGGACACCAACCCGAGTGCCTTGGGCTTTGCATTTCAGCCTCCTGCACGTGACACCTCGGAGTGCTTCAGCAAGGCTCTAATGTCTGTTCTGCATGAGCACTGGAGACCCTGCCGTGCTGCCTGGCTGGTGTTCTGTCCTCTCGCCTGCCCTGCGCTCCACTGTGCACCCCGGAGCAGGACACATCCCGGGGTCGGAGGGAGCAATGAGGCAGAGACACTGCAGAAATCCCATGATTTCCTATGGAAACTTTGATTTTTTTTCCCCCCTCCCAGGCTGTGGCCCATATCCTGCCCTTTCGAGACCAGAACCGACAGTTTCTGGATCCGATTTGGAACCGGCATCACGTGGAAAGAGTGGAGATTGTGCTGAAAGAGACTGTGGATGCTAAAGGTTAGTGAGGAGGCAGCGGAGTGGCTCAGGCTGGTGCATTAACTACCTGAAAACGGTTCAGAAGGGAGCGGGTGGATGGAGGAGTAGCGGGGAGCTCTCCTTTGCACTTGGTGCCCTCTCTGCCCTCCTGGGTGCGGTAGCCTGGCAGTGGYTGCAGTTCTGGTGCTTTCGTATTCCTGCCCTGTTAGCTGCAGAGCTCGCCCTGCCTGTTCACTTGTGCTCTCCTTCGGAAGATGCTCCTTCGCTCTTTGCTTGGACGCTCCTTAGCTTGGCAGGCTGGGGCGAGCCCCGGGACCCSGGCGGGTGCCCGTGCCGTGTTTGCCGCCCCCCCCGCGGCAGGAGCCTCGCCGAGGAGCCGGGCGGGCGCCGCGCCGCTCCGCTCGCCGGGGGCKCCCGTGAAGGGCACGGCCGCGCTCCCTGCCTGCAGTGCTGCAGCTGCAGCAGCTCTGCAGTGCGCAGCGCGACGCGGGGCTGCCGCCCGCAGCGGGGCTGCGCTGCTCGGGCGCCCGCCGTGCTGCAGCATCGGGGTGGCTGCTGCGCGCCCTTTACCTCCTCTTCGACCTTCCCTCCTCCCACCCCCCGAAAAACCCCCGCCAATATTCATTAATGCAGCTTGATTAAGTGATCCTCGACTTGGCAGCCCAGAGCGCAGCCAGGCCCATTCCAAGGAATCCCTGCAAGGAGGATTAGGGAGGACGTGCAGGCTCTGTGTAGCCCCTGCCCTCTGAAAAACTTTGCAGTTTTTCATTTGATGTCTTTTTTTTCCCCCTCTCCTGTGCGGCTTCAGCTGGCAGCTTGGCTCCCGGCAAGTCTGCAGCATCGATTACGTTAATGAATGTGCCTTTGGATTACAGCGAGAGAGATAAACGTATCAATCAATAGGGGAAGCCTCTGGTCCTGGTGCAGTCTGCAGTCTGCAGCCCGCTGCGGGGGGACTAAGGAGAGGCGCCTGAGTCACTGTCTTCATAAATACACTGTCCTCAGCCCTTCTTCCCCCACCAGTGGGTAGGCAGGGAGAGGAGAAGCRGGATTTTTTTGCAAGAAATGTTGTTTTAACACCCAGAGGAGAAATGCATCTTGCTCTGTGAAGGACAGGTAGTTCCTTGGGCACCTTTTCTCTCTCCTTTGGTAGCAGAGGCATTCGGGACCCCCCTCTGCAGGGAGCAGAAAGGTTGGTTAGACTGTAATTCCTTTTGGGTTGGGAGGAGAGGCAAACTGCTTTGGTCTTGTGCTTGCCCTGCTTGGCACGAACATTGCACGCGCAGGGGAAAGGGCTGCTGGAAAAGGGCCGCCCGTCTCACCTGCTGCTCGTGCCCAGGCCGCACCAGCTTCTACGAGCAGTACGGGGTGATCCGGGACGTGCTGCAGAACCACCTCACCGAGGCGCTGCTCTTCCTCGCCATGGAGCTGCCCRGCAACGTGAGCAGCGCCGCGGAGGTTGTGCAGGGCAAGCTGCAGGCGCTGCAGTCCCTGCGCCGCCTGGACAAGGGCAGCGCCGTGGTGGGGCAGTACGAGGCCTACGGCGGGCAGGCGCGCGAGGAGCTGCAGCAGGACCAGGGCTACGTGAGCACCACGCCGACCTTCGCAGGTGAGGCCTCGGTCCGGGCCCTGCGGAGCTCCCTGGAGCCGAGGACACGGGAGGTGCGGATCCCGGTTCTGATACCGACCCCGTGACTCTGGACACGCAGGGATGTCTCCAGGCATCCAGCAGCGTCCTAACTGGGAGCTGTAGCACCATCGTAGTGTYGTGCTCGTTAGCTAATGATCCCAGCAGTTGGAAGCCCTGCGTAAGGGCTAGGTCACGTTATCCTTGCTAAGATCAGTGCGTTATTTTTAGGATTGTCCTACAAACTCCCTGGCCTTTCCATAAAGGCTGGTTGCCCTCTGCACCTGGAGGGTCAAGCGTTGGGAGTTCTCCTTGGGCCACCGAGCACGTGGTCGCCCCTGGCCGTGCTGCTTTCCCTGAACCTCAGGGGTTCTGGCTGGGTGATGTTTGTGCAAGAGGAAGGGAGGTTCATCGAGGGGAAGCAGAGCAGTTAGTCTAGCGAGGTCACCAAAGGGCTAAGTGTGGATCAGAAACCCGGTAGATGCCAAGATTTCCATGCAGAGGAGGAAGATTAGTGGCCAATTTAGATCCTGTYATACCTGCAGGTTGCCGAGGCTCCGGGTTTGGGTCTGTGGCTGAGGTCACTGTGTCATTGCAGGTGTGCTCATTCACAGCGACAGCCTGCGCTGGGAAGGGGTCCCTTTCCTGCTCACGTCTGGCAAGGCCCTGGACGAGCGCGTGGGTTACGTGCGGGTCCTCTTCAAGAACCGGGCCTACTGCCCGCAGAGCGGCACCCTGAGGGACGCGGGCTCCAGCCGGTGCAAGGCCAAGCAGATCGTCTTCCACATCGGGCACGGCGCGCTCGGCTCGCCCGCGGTGCTCGTGAGCCGCAACCTCTTCAAGCCCGTCATGCCAGCGGGCACCTGGAAGGAAGCAGCAGTTCAGCCGGAGCCGCGCGTTTTCGGGCAGCCGCTGTCCGATTACTACGTGTACAGCCCCGTGAAGGAGAGGGACGCGTATTCGGTGCTCATCTCCAGCATCTACCACGGCAGGAAGGACGCCTTCATCACCACCGAGAGCCTGCTGGCGTCCTGGGAGTTCTGGACGCCGCTGCTGGACAGCGTAGCCCACGAGGCGCCGCGTCTCTACCCGGGCGGCGTGGACAACCAGCACCTCTTGGACTTCGAGATGGTCGGCGGGGAGCTGGCGTTCGCCCTGGCGGAGCCGCTGGAGCTTCTGCGCCCCGAGGGGCCGGCGCCGAGCGATTACCGAACCGTCCAGGCCAAGTATCGGCAGAGCCCGCTGGTGTCGGCGTGGGCCGAGGAGCTGGTGTCCCAGCTGGCCTCCGATATGGAGAGGGCGGCGAGCAGCGCCGTGGCCCGTGCCGGCCGCTTCCACTTGGCGCTCTCGGGGGGCTCGAGCCCCGTGGGGCTGTTCCAGCGGCTGGCGAGGCACCATTTCGCCTTCCCGTGGAGATACACCCACATCTGGCTGGTGGACGAGCGCTGCGTGCCGCTCACCGACCCGGAGTCCAACTTCCTGAGCCTGCACGAGCACCTGCTGCAGAGCGTCCGGGTGCCCTACTTCAACATCCACCCCATGCCCGTGCACCTCAACCAGCGGCTCTGCGTGGAGGAGGACGGCGGCGCGGAGCTCTATGCCAAGGACATCTCGGCCCTGGTGGCCAACGCCAGCTTCGACCTGGTGCTGCTGGGCATGGGCGCCGACGGGCACACGGCCTCGCTCTTCCCGCACTCCGAGAGCGGCCTCGAAGGCGCCCGCGCTGTGGTGCTGACCGAAAGCCCCGTGAAACCGCACCAGAGGATGAGCCTCAGCCTGCCGCTCATCAACAGGGCCAGGAAGGTGTTCGTGCTGGTCTTGGGGAAGGGCAAGCACAACATCACCAGCCTCATCAGCAGGGTGGGCCGCGAGCCCAGCAAATGGCCCATCTCGGGCGTGAGCCCCAGCTCGGGCCGCCTCGTGTGGTACGTGGATTACGAAGCTCTGCTTGGGTGAAGCTCCCCGGTGTCCCCTGCCCTGCCCGCCTGGATTTCCCAGCCCAGCATCCCCGTATCCTGCAGCAGCTCCGTCCTAGACAACCTCTTCCAGCCCGGGATACCCGGGGCCGGTGGTGCTGCTCCCGTTTGAGCCCGGGCAGGAGCTCGGCATTCAGAGCCACGCAGGAGCCGAGAGCCCAGGGTGGCATTTCTGGCTCTGCCCTGGGCTCTGACTGTGACTTTGGACAAAATGTCCTTGCCTTGAAACGCCCCAGTTTCCCCACCAGGGCTTTGTGGTTCTAGCACTGAACTACCTCGTTTTCCTTAGCTCTCGTCCTGCCGCCTTCTCCGAACCACCTTTTCTCCGTGCTCGGAGCTGAATCTTGCAGTGTCATTTACTGGCCTGTAAGGTTTCTGCAGGATGCAGCTTTATCACACGTGTCCCTTGCCGGGACAACCGTTAAGGCGGTGACGGTGCTTGGGGATGGTGCTGGTGGCTTTAGAGCCCCAGAACGCTGCCCAGTAAGGGGCAGGAGTTTCCCCTGCACGTCCCCAAGGCCCCCCGGACCCCTGTGCTGCTCCTGGCTCTGCTGTCCCGCTGCTCCGCTTTGTATCCCGGGCCACGTCGGGTGTCCCTCTGCCTTGGTGGCATTGCCAAGCGCTCGGAGAGCTCCTCCCGTAGGCCGCTAGCACAGGATGCCGGGGGCTGCGTTTAGGAAGGAARCGGAGTCGGTGCAAAAGAGTGTCCGGAGCATGGACGAGGTTCTGGCTCCTGGCACAGAGGCCCCTTTCACGGCCATTTCTGCCTGTTTTTTTCTGGGCTCCCCCGGCCAGGGGGACGTGGGTGACACTCGTGGTGACGCGAGGACGGAGGGCCCGCGAGGTGGCGCCCCGGCCCCGCGCAGCAGCCCGCGGTGCCCGGCCCAGCTCCAAGGGCGTCCAGCCCATCCCTGCCCATTCCCATAGGGAATGCGGGAGCCTCGGGATCGCCCTTGGGGTCTGGGGGCTCCCCACAGGGCTGGAAGTGTGTCCCGATCCGAATGGCCTCCGCTCCAAAGGGGAGCACCGTGACAAGGGAATGTCTTGGAATGGCACGTCGGGAATAGCGGCGGCTGCACCCTCCGGAATAGCACTCCGGCTCCTCGCCACGTGCTAGGGAATGCCGATCCCAAAATACCCCGCCGTGCAGAGGAAGGTGTTTGAGGCCGGGTACATCCCGAAACTCGGACATCGGTTCCCTCCTTTRAACAGAACCATCCGTATTGACCGCGCGCCAGTTCTGCGGCGTCTGGGGCGAGGGAACGCCTTTTAGTGACAAATGGACCTATAGGTCCATTCCTTTTCCTATAGGGAAGTAAACCCACTGGAGTGGCTGATAACCTTTATTTCCACGTTACAAACGTCTGCGGCAGTGGCATTTTCCTGTTTTCCATACATCGACTTTTTAATATTTAGCCGGTGTCTTTGGAAATAACCAGTGATTTGGTTGTACTTTTAAACACACACGCTGGTTTTTGTCTTCCAGCTGCTGTTTTTCAGCCGAAAATGGGTTTATTTGGGAGGTTCCCCAAATTTGCCCTATATTTTGTAAAAATCCAGCAAGAACTTCTAGCTGTGTCTCCTTTAGTGAACATACCTGCCTGGCATGGGCTTTTTTAGAACTGTATTTTTTTTTTTCCCTACAGACATTCCTTTTAAGCTTTTTAACACTTAGCGTTTGCCAGGTAAAACCCGTTTTGAAATATATACAATTTGTGACCTAGGAAAGAGAGATTGCGGAGGGGGAGAAGGGCGAAACTGCCTCAAATCGGGTGAGGGAGGGTGGTAGAAATCCACTGGGCTGCGGGCCAGGGAACCGGGGCTATTTTTATGTCGTTGGAGCTATTAATAGGAGGTGAAAGCACCTCGTGTATTAACCTTCCTTTGGGAGGGCGAGTCCGTGGGATAACGTCATGCGCTCAGCTTCTCCCATAAGTAATTCCCGGTATCAGTTCTAATGCTTTCAGAGGACAAACCTCTTCCTCCTTGCGCTCCCATAGATCAGTGATTATTATTTTTTACAGAAATCAAACACTGGAAGTCATTTATTTCGCACTTTCCTAAATCGAGCTGTACGATCCTGTTTTCCCGTGAGTAAACCCGTGTGATTCCTTTCATGTTTCGTGATGAATTTGGAAGTGTATTTATAAAAAAAAAAAATAAATATTTTTCTAACAGTCTCCTAATTTTTTTTTTCCAAAACCTGTTGCATCCCGGCCTGTTTTACCAGGATGCTGGTGCCTCCATGCCTTGCTTTCCTATCTTGCCCGCGGCACAGCCGCTCCGAGGGTGCCRAGGGGAGCCCGGCCGTGCCCTGACTCCCAGGGAGCCGTTTCTGGGGATGCTTTTCCCAGGTTTCCCTCCGGAGCAGCGAGGATGCCCTGGAAGTTGAGTGCGGCGGCAGAGGGTGCTGCCTCCTCGTGCTGYGGAGCTGCCGGGAAGCGGGAGCTTCCGGACACGGCCCAGCTTCTGGAGTCAAAGAGATGTGGGAGCAGATGAGGGTGGGAACATCCCGCTCCTGGACCAGGCTGCTCTTCCAGCTAAAGGTTCTCCATGACACCCCTCCTCCCTCGTGTCCGTCCTGCAGGATCTGTGGGGCGTTTATGCTATGGGGTTGTTCCTGGCGCTGATTCTGCCTAGAGGACGCGGGCGATGGGGGCAAAGCTTCTCCCGTGTGATTGCAGGGGATCCACAAGGGCTCCTGGCAAGCACGGGGGACTTGTGAAGATGCTCTAGTCCTGAAAGGTGGCGTGGGAGCCTCGGCATGGGCGAGGGATGGATCCCGGGAGCGTTAGCCATGGAAGGAGCTCTCCTGCTGCCCTTGTGTCCACCGTGTGCTCAGACTGGCTGGGCCAGGGGCTCTTCCAGGCCAGCCGCGGCCCAGGGAAACCCGTTTCCCGGCCCCAGGCTGGCAGAGATCCCTCCGCGTGACCTTGGACGCATCATTTAATCTCCCAGGTTGCAACCAACGCTGCTCCGGTGCCGAGGAGGGCTGCGAGGAGCTCTCGGGCAGATAAGGAGCGCCCCGCGTGCCCCGCGCTTYGCTTCTGAAGGCGCTTGAAGGAGCCCCACGCGGAGCACGGGGCCGCGTCGCCCCCGGGCACCCCCGTGCGTGGGGCTCGTACCCGTCCCAGGGCTCAGCCCCGGAGCTGACACGTCCCGGGGACCCCCCTGCGCCAGGTCCCCGCTCCCCTCTGTCTTGCTGAGGACGCGCCGGTACCGGGTCCGCCCCGAGGCGGCGGCGGCGGCGGGAGAGCGACGAGGGCCCCGCGTGGGGCGGAGCGGGGCGGCCCCCGGGGCGGAGCGGGGCGGCTCCGGGGCCGGGCCGGGCGCTACTTGGGCCATGTGACGGGCCGGGCCGCGCCTGGTGCCGGGCGGAGCCGCCCTCTCCTCCCCGGGAGCCGCGTCCACCGCGGCCATGGAGCGGCCGCAGGCTGCGAGCGGTAAGAGCGGCGGGCCGGGGCCGGTACCGGAGCCGGTAGCGGGGCCGGCGCGGGGGAGCGGCTCGTCCGCCCGGCGCTGCGGTGGCCGCTGCCGCCGCCCCGGGTCCGCGGGGTCCCCGCGCTGGGGCGCGAGCCGCGGGGCAGCCCCGCAGCGGGGCCGGGAGCCGCCCGGAGCGSGTGGGGAGTGTGGAGGGATGTGGAGGTGGAAGCTGCTCCCTTGGGAAGGGCGGCCCGGGCTTCCCGGCCGCTCCTGCCCGCCCGCTCGGGAGGCCCCGCCGTGCGCGCGGCGCTTCCCTAGGGAGGAGGCTGCACGCGGGGCTCCCGGGAGCCAAGGGAGGGCTTGGGAGCGCGGGCCCRGGGCGCGGGGRGCGGCCGGGAGCAGCRCGGCGGAGCCYGCGGCCGTCACGGGGCGCCCGGCTGCTCCCGGTGATGGATGCGCGGGGCTGTAGCTCCCTCTCCCCCTGTGCCCTGTTGTTCCCCCACCCCGGGTCTTGCCGATGGATGGAGTCCAGCAGCCCCCTCCTCTGGGGGGGCAACGTGCTGTTGCAGAAAGGCTCCGCAGGCTCCCTGCGCTGCCTCCGAGCAGCCTCGGTGGGACTGGGGGCTCTCGGAGATGCTTTTGGTGCTCCAGGACCCGGCTAGCCGGGATGCTCTGCGGTGGGGGGAGCGGGGTCCCTGCAGCTGCATCTTGGACATGGACCTGCTGGTGCCTTCCTGTTGTCTTCCCTCTCCCCTTCCATTTCCCTTAGTGTAAGTGGCGCCTGTCTAGCAAGGGCTAATTAAGAGCTCCATTAAAAGCCCGTCGTTAGCGAGCCAGGCAGAGCACGGTTCAAACAGGGTAGCTCCAATGCTCACCATGGCTCTGTCAGCACCAGGACGGTGGTGACTTAGCTGGGGTGTCAATGGGAGGGCCGGGGTTTGCAGCAACGCCCCTTAGGGCAGCTCGTGTGTGCCCCACGGAAGGAGGGGACCTGTATCAACCAGAGGAGCGATGCCCTTGCTGGAGCTGCGTGGGCTGCATTAGCAAGCTCGGGCTGGGCAGGAGTCTCCCTAATCTCGCTGCTTGCAGAGGCTGGAAGGGGCGGCTGRCGGTGGAACTTGCAGCCCTGCTCCCTTTATCGGCGGCGTGTGACGTGATGTGACCCAGCAAGTGAAGCTGCTGGGACGAGGCAAGAGAGATAGCGGCCGCTTTGAGGCAAAGCTGTGTCATGCCCCCGGAGAAGTGAGTAAGTGTCTGAGCAGCAGGGTTAGCAAGCTGCGGTCGCCGGAGCCCTGTGCGAGTGGTCGCTGTAGAAGGGGCTGATCTCAAGGTGTTGACTCACTTCCAGTTACTGCATTACCCTGAGCAACAGCAATCTTCCCTTGGCTTCCTCCTCCATGGGAGTAACTGCTCCATCCGCCACCGGTTCAATAAAAACTGCTGGATGCAGTTGTCCTTGGAGATGGGATGTGCCGTGGCAGATGCCTGGAATAAGTCAAGTGCAGAGGGGGGGAAGTTACCTTTCAAGTACTAATTCCCAAGCACATGGAAAGAGAAGGCAGTGTTAATTAAAAAGGTGGGAAAAGTGGGAGGGCTTTTCCATAGGTTCGCCCTCAGTTCTGCAAAGGTTTGAGAACTACTGGGCTAAAATAATTTGGCCCATTGGATTGCTGACCATGAGGTTCTGTTCCAGCAGATCCTCCTATCTAGCAGCTCTGGCCTGCAAAGACCCAGCAGTTGTGTTGGGCAACTGAATGCGGCAGGAGGCTGAAGAAAACGCATCTCGTGCATGGAGAGAGGCCTGCAAGGGGAGTTAGGGTCAGCTGTCAAATTCAGCGCAGCGCAGGAGTGCTGAAAACAGAGCAGCAAGTGCCCAGGCTTGCTTGGAGAACAGAAAGAACAGCCACTCCAGAACGGGGCTTTGCCAAGCCCAGATGGGACCTGCAGCAACCCGGTTTAGGACACGGAGCTGTCTGCTTGCAGGGAGTGAAAGGGGAATCGCCGGAGAGGAGGAGCCTGGTGGGGTTGAGGGGCAGTGCTGACTTCCAGGTGGAAATAGAAGGAGCCTAACGGCCCTCTGGAGAAGAGAGTAATTGGGAAGGTGGAGCTGCTGTGTATGAAGGAAGGTGGAAGCACTGGGCTTCTCTTGTTGCTCTTACAGATTGCTCTCAGCTTGCTCAAGTAAAGTTGCCTGTCAGTAATAACGTCTTGGGGCTCATTAGGGCGTTGGTGGGCTTTGAATTATTGGTGAAGGCTAATTTGCATCACCTTGAGGATTTTGTTGGTGTTAATATTAATAYAACACTCCTTTTGCTAATCTTCTGTCTGACTCTTCTTGCTGGCGTGCTCTTCTTGTGCCCAGCGTGGCACAAAGGTGGAAACCCGGGAGAGGAGGAGGTGACAGCTCCGTGTGTGATGAGTGACCTCAGTCCAGGTCTGCAGGATGGACTTGGCACTGCCCGGCTCCTGCTTGCTTCCATGAGCAGTGTAGGGTTCCTGCTTCTCRGCAATTGGGGATTATCAGCCATTCTTGGGCTGTGTTTAAGGTATTTCTGCAAGTGCAGCAGTTGGACAAATACAGTGTTGGTGATACAGCTGCCGAACTGGTTTGGAGTTAACCTAACGCGCTCTCATGCAAGTCTGACTAATGTTTCCTTTCTGCAGATGTCTGTTACTGCTTAGGAAAGCTCCGCAGGGGGGTCTGGAGCCTGCACTTGCATGCAGGTCTCTGCATGCACCGAGCGAGKCCTCTGGAAACGGGGAAAACGCCTCTCCCAAGTCCAGCCGTGCAGGAAGGCAAAACTCGTAGGTGCTCGTGGCAGTGAGCGTGCCAGGGACGGCCCTGTCCTGCACGTGGCTTTGCACCAGGGCAGGGATGCTGGAGAACATGAGGTGCAGTTTGGAGCAAGGATGCCTGGATTGGTGCCCGCTGCTGGGATGAGTTCTGCGATGTCCTTGTCCCTTTGCTTCCGCTTGCCGCATGGCCGAGAGGTCAAGAGCGACTTGTGTGTCCTCATCCTTGCCCCACAAAGAGGTGGTAGCACTGAGCTGCTGCCTAGCTGTCCCCGAAAGAGCTTCATGGGAATGCGGAAGCGCTTCCCAGCGGGACGGAGGCTTGCAGGGTCTAGGGACAGCTCTGTCACACGCTGCCATGCCTGGGATGGGGCTGGAGGTGCAGAGCCTTCCCTGGCAGCTCCGTAGCCATCCCGCGTGCCCAGGGCGTGTGGTTTGGAGGGATGAGCACAGGGCTGCCAGCCAGG